>APFE030741086.1:0-20581 GCA_000404065.3 Pinus taeda | reverse complement strand
ATAATAATATAAAGCCACACAAATAACAATAGAGGGATTCTATGGGGCACAATAATAACAATATGGGGATAATAGGGGCACAACAATATTAATAAGGGGTACAACTACAATAGTAATGGGGCAATCACTAGTATTATAGGGACCCAACACACCCTAAATGAGCAATTTGCCAAAATGCTAAATGAGAACCTAGAACATTAGCTCAAGAGGGTGAATGGTCATCTTGAGAAACTCCTAGACAAGGCCAAAAGGGATAATGAAATTTACAAGATGGCTAAACATTATGCCTACAGAGAAAGGATTTCTAGGGAAAAACTCAAAGCTACAAAGGAGAAGACTGAAGCCTTGACCAAGCAAGAGGAGAAAAGGAGGCTAGACATTCTTGCCAAGGCATCAGTTCATGCCTCAAACACATGATCCACTATCATCCCACCAATTTTGACAAGTTTTGAGAAAATTTTGCAAGTTGTGAATTACTGTGTTTTTTGAGGCATTTTTAACATAGTAAAAACGTCAAACGTGTAGCACCTAGGGCGTTGCGCTCTTTTTTGGGACATCTAATGAGAAAAAGGTCAACATCATTAGATTTAGAGTGATGAGGACATGCACCCTATGCATTTTCTAGGCATTTAGAGACAAACAGGTCCAAAAAACCACATTTCTGCCTCCTTTCTGGCTTGGGCACTGCGCATTTACCAGTCTTGGGAAATTGAGTTTTTGACCAAGAAAATGAGCTCCAATTTGAAAGCTAAATACATGTATAGAAATTATACTTGGAGGGCTTTAAATCAAGCCATCTTGGAGAAAATTTGGACATCGGGAAGGTACCCAAAAGTAGTTCTGAACTTGGAGGGTGTGTTTGACACTGAGAGGGAACGTTTGACAAAGAGAGGGTGTGTTTGACAGTCTTCTCTAATTTTCTGAGTTACACTCCTATTTTTATTTTTACTTTGGCAAATGATGATTTTACCTATGTAAATGATGAAATTGAATGTAGTTATCATGTTTTTACTATTACCTAGGGTAAATGCATTAGGTAAATCAAGCATATGAGGTGTAATGAATCAATTCATTTAAGATAGGAATGAGTCATTTGGACCATCCTACAGGTTAGCTATCAATTTAGAGTTTTGTGAAATATCTTCCTCACCTCATGGATTCGTCCCCTAAGGATGAGGGGAAGTAGCTTTCATGTCTATTTAGTCCCTTTCTTCACCATAGAGAAGGGTTGGAATCAGTTGGACTTTTGGCTATTGATCAGAGATACTAGTGTAATTAGTATTTGGAAGAATTTAATGAATGAGTTGTCACTATTTTGATGGAATACCTGTTGCCGAAGGTTCTAAGTTTGCTTAGTTTAGAAACCCTTCATGCACTTTTCTAATTTATTCCTACCTACGTTTTATTTTTCCTTTAACAAGTTATTTACAAGGTAAATATTGAAAATAAACACCAATTCATGCTCAAAATATTAAAAATTAGTAAATAAAAGAAACAAGAACAAACACACCACATGACACCATTATTTTTGGACCAATGTCCGCCGAGAAACCCAATGCGGGAAAACCAATGTAGCTATCTGAGGGTTTTCTTATTAAGCAATATCGAAGTACAATCTGGGTGCCGAAACTAGCCTACCAAACAGAGAATTTCCTTAGCAACTATACCTCACAGTTTGAGAGAAATCTCCTTGCTGAAATGCCGGAAAATCCTTTCGGCAGCTCCTCAGCACAAAACTTCTCTACAACCCCAGCATCTACCCAAATTGGACTATGCTAGCCACTCTCTATCTTACGTTGGTCCTATGTTAGCCCGAGGAGCCCCTCCGTCAATGCTGGGAGCCTCTGCGTGAGCTGTGCTAGCCCCTTTGGCACTCTGCACAACACTTGGCTTCCTCTGTGTGGCCCTACGTGAGCTCTTGATAGCTTTGTGTCACCCTCCTTGGCTGTTGTGCTTCTCTCCCAGCACAATCTCTACCTTCTCTGTTTCTCTGTACTCAATGCCCCTCAGCTTCTCTCCCGATCACTGATTCTATCTCTCTTAGGAAACCCTGCTTTAGAGAATAGAATCACTGATCATATGGTGTGCTCTCCAAGGTGAACCTCAAGCCTCCTCATATACTTTTCATGTTGACATCTCAACGGTCAAGATTAAGACCCTAATCAATGGCTAAGATTAGATGTGGCTTGATCCATGTCTTTTGGACCACTCTAACACATATTCATATTAATACACATTAATATTTTATTTTCCCTAAGTTTAGACTTAGGGACTCCATTAAAAATATTAATTATTTTAATATCTCCTTATCTGTTTAGAATCTGCCCAAACCCTCCCTGGGTATTCGAGAACTCATGTGACCCAACCTCTCCACCAAATTTCGTGTCTAGAGCACATCTGATGCTACTCCAAACTCTTAGCGAGGACTGTGCTCTAGTAATACCCCTCACTGAGTATTACTTTGATCATCCAACCTCAGTACCAATGCTAATGCTAGGCCTTTCTGACCACCATCCTCTGCACTGCTGCCTCCTATACTTCTCCCTGCCACTGCTGCATCTATACAACAGCTCCCTCTGCATCTGTGTTGTTGTTGGTCCTTTATCCCAACATTGCATCTGCATTGCACCTCCTCACTGCAACTCAGTTAATGAGAAGTATGTAACTAATCTCCCAACTGACCTCCCTGTTGAGCTAAAAACACCTACTGATGTTGAAGATCCCTCTGCCACTGGCAAGTGCTCCCTCTCTGACCTTTGTGCTACTGCAACAACTCTCCTACATCTCACACTATTGCACACCTCTCTGTGCCTTCCTGCACTGGTGTAACACTCTTGTACCTCTCACATAGTTGTAGCTTGCTAGCTCTACACTGTCTCGGGACTCTTGCACTGTAGCATTCTCTGTCGCTCCATCCACATCCCTCTCTACTTGACATAGCCAGTCCTACTACTCCTCGTCGGGGCTCCCAAAGCATGGTCTAATCCAAGAAGCTGGGTACCTCAAGGATCCTGCCCCTCATCGCCTGTAGTCCACCTGAATACAGCTCAATGTCCCCCCACTTTCACTCAAGTGGTGTGTGTGCACTCATGGCACAGTCATAATTTGTCATAACTTCCTTCTCTGCCCATGCTAGCACTACCTTAGTCTCAGAAGACTCTCCCTTGATCTTCTTCCTTGGGAACTAGGTCACATAATGACCCATCTCCCCATATTGGAAGCACTTGATCTTGGAGAGATCTTTCTTCTTCCGCTTCTCTTGCTTTCCCTCAAATACTAGGGCCACATCCTCCTCCTCTTGCTTGATCTTGATCCCTTTGCTACTGCTACCTGTCTTCAATTGCCGTCTGATCTCTTCCTGGCAAAGAGCTACCCACATCTCATCCTAAGGTAGGAGAGTCCCTCTGCCCAGGATACTCTGGGTAAACACTTCCCAATCTTCTGAGACAACATTCAGGGTTGTCCTCACCATAAGCTCTTGATCCAGTGTCACTCTTATAGCAGTCAACTAGTCTCGGATCTCATTCAACCCTCTAAGGAAGGTGTTAATCAATTGGCCCTTCTTCATCTGATACGACCTCATCTGGTTCTTGAGCAAGATTCTTCTCTACACAGAAGTATGTTGGTACAGGTTCTTGAGAGCCTCCCAGATCTCAACTTCCATTTCCTTCTCGGCTATATGTGGTACCACATGATCCTTGACCTCGTCAAGGATAATGCACTTGGCCCTCACCATCGCCTCTTCATACTTTTTGTTATCATTGGGGTTGACTAGGATAGCTATAACCTTTAAGGCGAAGTTCTTGACATGATTCTTGTTAATCACTGATAAGATTTTTGCCTTCCAAATTGCAAAGTTCAATGCTCTGTCCAGTCTATCCTAGTTTCTTACCCCGTGTAGTGCCATGATGCTCCTCTACTTCCCTCATGGAATTTCTTTATTCGACTCCTCTAAGTCTCTACTTCTCGTCTCGAAGCTCTCTTCTGGACTCCCTCTGAGTCTTGTTTTCCCTGATGGAAATCCTTTTGTTGCTTATCGAGATGCCCCCAACTTTGATTGTCTTATGCAACTACACTGCTGATCTAGGTTCCTCGGCTAGAAACCCTCGGTAACAACTCCTTTGGCTCTAGACCGTCAGGTATTGTTTTGACTACAGTACCTCACCAGCTCCACTCTACAATATTTTTGCAGCCTTCTAAACTCTAGAAACTGCCTCTCTGTGAACTGCGTCAGCCCCTCCCTGCCTCAAGTTAGCTCTACATCACACCAGATGGATCTTCGTCAGCCCTGGTATGCCCTGCATCAGCCCTCTAGCCCTCTGCATCAGCAACGCTAGCATTTTTTGGGCTCTACACAGCTCCCGACTTCCTCTGCGTGGCCCTGGCTAGCTCTGCGTCACTCCTTGGCTTATGTGTTGCTAGAAATAGCTTCTGTAATCTTGGGACAACAGTTTTCTACTACTATTGCTCCACTCGGCTGATGTCTTTTAGTCCTTCTGTGATCTGTAATCATGCTCTAATACCATGTTGAAGTTTCTAAGTTTACATAGTTTAGAAACCCTTCATGCACCTTTTCTGATTTATTCCTACCTACTTGTTAATTTTCCTTTAACAAGTTATTTACAAAGTAAATATAGAAAATAAACACCAGTGCATGCTCAAAATATTACAAATCAATAACTAAAAGAAACAAGAACAAACACACCACATGACACCATTACTTTTGGACCAATGTCCCCGGAAAAACCCAATGTGGGAAAACTGGTGCAACTATCTAAGTGTTTTCTTATTAAGCAATATCAGAGTACAATCTGGGTGCTGAAACTAGCCTACCCAATAGAGAATTTCCTTAGCAGCTATACCTCACAGTTTGAGAGAAATCTACTGACTAAAACCTTGAAAAATCCTTCCGGAAACTCCTCAGCACAAAACTGCTCTGCAACCCCTGTGTCTACCCAAATTGGATTGTGTCAACCACTCTCTATCTCATGCTAGCCGGGCGTTAGCCTTTCTAGGCCTGTTTCATCCCCAAGAGTCTCTGCATCAGCTCTGGGAGCCTCTGATTCAACTACAATGCCCCCTCTGGTACTCTACGCAGCACTTAGCTGCCTCTGCATGGCCCTGCGTGAGCCCTTGTTGGCTCTACGTCACCCTCCTTGGTTGTTCCACTGCTCTCCTGGTACAATCTATACCTTATTTATTTCTTTGTACTCAATGCCCCTCAGCTGCTCTCCAGATCACTGATTCTATCTCTGTTAGCAAACCCCGCTCTATAGAATAGAATATTGATCATCTTGTGTGCTCTCCAAGTGACCCTCAAGCCTCCTCTTATACTTTTCCTGTTGACATCTCAATGGCCAATATTAAGTCCCTAATCAATGACTAAGATTAGATCTGGCTTGATCCATGTATTTTGGGCCACTCTAACACAAATTCATATTAATACACATTAATATTTTATTTTTCCTATGTTTAGACTCAGGGATTCCATTAAAAATATTAATTATTTTAATATCTCTTGATCTGTTTAGAATCTGCCCAAACCCTTTCTGGGTATTGGATATCTCATGTGCCCCAACCTCTCCACCAAATTTTGTGGCTAGAGCACATCTGATGCTACCCCAAATCAACACCTATGGTATGGAATTTTGACATAGTTTCTTCTTATGTTGCATATGTTTGAATGTTTTGTACTCCCATATTTCATTTCACTTCTATGATATGTTAATTTTCAAGTTGATGAGCATAATACATATTATATGCTCTATTTTGGGGAAATATTCATAATTTGTCCATTTTCTTTAGTTTAGGAAGAATACATGCTTGTCTTGCTCTTTCTAGCACCTCACCAGTCTTATCCATCTCACTTGAGAACCTTAAAGTGCTTGAGTGCCTACCTACCTTGCTCCATCAAATGTCTCCAATCATACCCTTATTTGCCCTTACCTTGTCTCTTTGACCTAATCCTCCTCCAACAACCCCACCAAATCAAATTAAACAACCTCTACACATCATATCTAGCCTAAAACCCTAATCGATCCAACCCTATTGTTTGTGATCCTTTGGAGAGAGCCCTCTTTGGCTTGGTAGGGCTAACTACCAAGTCAAACGATTGGTCTGTGATTACCTCAACTGGACTCTTTCTCAGCCTTGCAGATTGGGAGGAGTGATAAAAAATTCCATATAACTTTATTTATTTACTTTCATATATGAAGCTTATCTTTAAGTTATAGGTATTTCATAAAAAGATTTCAACAATTTTAATTAAGTTATTGATTATTACTAAGTGGATGATATGAATTTAACCTCTATATAATATTCTTTCATATTCGTAGTTGTATACATAAATAAAAAATTAATATTTATTTAGAAAGCAATTTATTTTTTTCCTCTTTTAACTAAATTGATTAATTAAAAAAAATTAACATATAAACAAATTCATATGAAATTATTTATGGATTTTTTGGACATGTGGTATTAATAAGTCATGGGTATTGGGCCCATATTTGTAACAAGATTTATTTTAAAAATTAAAAATCTTTATATAAAGTAAATAAATCTTCATCGTTTAAAAATGTTATTTCTTATATATATATAATATATAATATATATTATATATATAATATATATATATATTATATATATATATATAGTATAGATATATATATATATATATATTTGCATTTCGTATTTGTTATCCAAAATAAAGATTACATATTTATTACATAAATTGATTACATCACATGACTTTTACTACACTTTTGGATTCAAAGACCAAGGGGAACCATGGGTTTTTCTTTTTCCCCTTTCTTCTATGGACATTAGTCCATCCTAGAGGGATATCTATCACAATTATTTTCTTGAGAAGTTATCATGGCCACCTGACCAGCCAAGAATGGCGTGTCTTTCTCACCATCAAATTAGTCTAACTCATGATTATGCTTTTGCCCACAAACTACACGGGCTGTTGAAACTGAAGTTCTCTCCTCCTTTGGCTACCCTGGATCTTGAGATGTTATATTGTTCATTGTTGTATTTTTTTGTCGAGATCTATTATGCATTTGACCTACATAAGCCATGGCATCTTCTGTTGTCTTTGGATCTTGTCAACCATGCTTTTTTCTCTTCACCTCTTGCGATCCGAAAATCCCTTTAGGAAACGGATACACATGTTGAAGTTGTCCAAATTGTTGGAAATTTCTATACATGAATGCAGTGTTTTCATTGTCTAGATGTTGGAATACTCCTTGTCTCCCCACTTGAGGATAATTTTGTCTAGCAAACCTTCATTGAGGTTCACTTCCACACATATGTAGACGAAGCTTATAAAACCCTTTTACAATAAATTATTATCAACCTTGATAAAATGGCTTATGGAGTGTTTATTGTCCTCTAAAATATCTAGCAATATCCATTGAAGGGGCAAGTTTGGGATCCTAACTCCAACAGGTATAGGAAAGGACTTCATAGTAAGTGGATTAAACTCTCAAAACCATGGTTTAATTGAGAGACCTACTCTGTTCCAAAATTAAGGACCCTGGTCTAAAACCCTCTTCTGATCTTTAGGATCTTTAAATAAAATTACAAAGAAACCCTTCGAATAAAAAAACAACTCAATATTTTGGGACCAATTTTTATGAACCCAATCCCACAAAGCCAAAGACAAGGGTCAAAAACCATTGAAACAACATATAATCATCTAGGTTGTAAAATTTTATCATTTTCTTATTGATGAGCTCATTCAGTTCTAGTGTGGGAGTGTTTGATGAATTCTCTACCATAAAGTCATTACCCAAGAGCTCTTTGTGTGACTTAGGATTGAAATTTGGCTTCAGGTCCTCCTTCAAAGGCATGGGCATTGATGTAGAGGATCCCCCACCACCCCTGACACATCCTTTTAGACTTGAAACCAACAAGTTAGAGGAGTCATTCTTTATGCCATAATGTCTAAGACTTTTAACCATCACTAGTTGTCTCCCCCCGTGTAAGAATCCCATTTCACTCACAGGGTCCCTGTCGTCATCTATATGTTGTCTCCAAGCCATTATACTACATTTGATTCACTGACCATAATGCAAAGGGGATTTTCATATAAGGACTTGACAAAGATTATGAATTTTTGAGGATTTAATTCCCCACTACCATTCTTAGCCAGATCTCATCTGAAAACTAGGCATCATGGAGTAGATGTGTCAATCCCTAGAAATCCCAAATGATGGGGAATTAAGTCAAATATTTTGCATGCTTTAAGATATCCTTGATGAGATTCTCTTTGAGGAATCTTATTGAACAATTTTCTAACATCCTCGTCATACTGAGAATGCCAAAGCTTTTGTTGTTTCTTAGGGAGAACTTCAAACAAACACTCTGACAAGCATGGCTAGTATTTGAATCATTCACACCACATACAAGAAATCCTCATTCACCCTGGCCAAATAGAGGTTTGTTTCAAGCAACTTCTTCCCTTCAAACTGGCTTAAAACTACCTCAATTGAAAAGCTTGCAGCGCATCCTCCAAATGTATCAATTAAATTAAGATAAGTTGCTTGTAGCTTGGTGGTCAAGGTCATCTCTACCATCTCCTTCATGATTCTCTTCTCTTTGTTGTAATAAGTTTGCATTTTTGTTGTTATACTATCCCTTCGATTGGCTTGGTCAAGGTCCACTTTTATAGATAGAAATTGCAAGAACATTTTTTATAAAATAATAATTTAAATAGTTTTTATGATTTTTTTTTTTAATTGTTTCATTGAACTACCCACCCGCAAACATACAGATCTAGTGAGCAAGCTCAAGAAGCCAAAACCATTGGCTTTCATTCATCTGGTTAAGTTGGGAAAATAATCCCAACCACCATGTCAAATAACCTGGTACACAAGTAAATCAAGCAAGGTTGCATATTTTGTTTGCAAGATGAAGGACATGGATTAAATGAAGTTATGGGCTATAGTAAAAACTTCACATTACACAAACACATTAGATAAGTAAAATAAATGAGAATTTTAATGAAAATTTGGTGAAACGTATGGTCCATACATTTATTCTGCAACTAACATATGTACTCCGCAACATATAATATCATTTTTGTACAATCGTGTATCCCAGGTCTTAATACTTTGACTTTGTAATGAATTAATGTATTAAAAACTTGTATGTTTGAATATACATGTATGTAGAAATCTTTTTCTATGTAGCGGAGCTATTTTTGAGAGGTAAAAGAGAGAAATCATAGAGAAATTTGTGGTGGGCCAGGGTTTTACAGTGAGTTACTCCACAACTCCTGGTGAAGTTTAAATAAGAACTCATGTTTTACATGGTGAAAGAGATATAGCCACTATATTTTATCTGAATGCATTTTCTTTTGTTTTGAAATTATAATCTAAAGTATAATATGTTGTGAGATCTTTCTCTAAACTTCACGCCTGGTTTTTACGAAACCACTATGTTTTTACTTTGTTGTGCGTAAATTTTCTTAAGTTGTTTAGCCTTGTTTTGTTTTGGAAATCAACTATGTGATTTAATCTTAAGAACTATTGTAGTCTTGAGGAAGACTCCTCTACCTAAACTTTCACGTAGTATCAAAGAGAGTGTAAAATTTTATTAGTGTAAGTGCTAGTGTTTTTATTGGAAGTTAAAAGTTGTTCTAAAGGCAATATTTTTGGAGCATATTTTACTAGCAGGGAGAATTTTTTTTTAACATTAAAAAATGGAATCATACCTTAATTTAATGGGAAAAATTATGATTATTGGGATATTACAATGAAGGCTTTGTTTTCTTCTCGAGGTATTTTGGATTTGGGTGGAGAATGGTTCTCAAGAACTAGAATATGCAACAACATACAATGCGTTGAGACAAGCAGAAATAGTTTTATTAAGGGACAACGGGAAGAAGGATTCAAAATCCCTCCTCTACATTTTTCAATCAGCTCATGAAAGTATTTTCCCAAGGATTGGAGCAACAACAAAGTCCAAGAAATCATGGGATACCCTCTAGACAACCTACCAAGGCATGGAAAAAGTGAAGACATCAAAGCTACAAATGCTAAGAATATATTTTGACACAATTTGTATGAAAGAGTCTGGGAATATAGACTCATTTTTACACAAGTAATTGGACTGGTTACTCAAATGAGGTCTCATGGTGAGACACTTGAGGAAATAAGAATAGTTCAGAAAATTTTGAGAAGTATTCTAGTAAGATTTGATGCCATTGTTGTGGTCATAGAAGAGACAAAGGATCTCTCACAATTTTTAGTGGATGAGCTTCATGTATCACTGATTTCTCATAAGCATAGACTGAATAGAGTAATAAACTCCTCATTAGAGCATGCCTTCAAGACACAAGTTTCAATTGATCAAGGTAGGGGAAGAGGAAGATCAACTGCTAGAGGAAGAGGAAGAAGCCCACACTGAGGTGGAAAGAAAGCCCTTCAAGCTCAAGTGTAAGGGGCATCGATCAAAACCAAAGTCAAGGACCAAGAAAAAATGAAGCACAAGGTTAGAGGTATGATAAATCTCAAGTTCAATGTAATTATTGTAAGAAGTATGGTCATTACGAAAATGAATGTAGAAAGAAGAAACATGACATAACCAAGTGAAAATTTCATAAAGGAAAACCATAACCAACATAGCATGTTTTTTAGCTTGTAATGTAGCACAAGACAAACAAAAGAATGTATGGTTTCTAGATTTAGGGTGCGACAATCACATGATAGCAAACATAGAAATGTTTTCCAATTTAGATGAAAGTGTGAAATCTGAAGTGACCTTAGGGACGGATAACAAAGTCTATGTCATGGGTAAAGGAAGAGTCAACATTCTAATGAAGAAGGGGGAGAAGAAATACATTTTAAATGTTTATTTTGTCCTTGTTTTGAAGCATAATCCCATAAGCATTGGACAACTCATGCAAAAGGGCTACAATGTCTTTTTCAAGAATAGAGAGTGCACAATTCTAGATAAGTCTCCAAGCAAAAAGTTGATTACAAAAGTTCAGATGACAAGCAATAGAATGTTTCCCCTAAAGATATAACCATATTTGAAAGAAGAAGGTGCACAAGCACAATTGTCAATGAATTCACAAGAGGATGGAAGAAAATTTGATGTTGTCACACAAGTAAACTTTCAAGTAGAGTTCAAAGATGAAAACTGGTTATGGAATTTTGAGATTTGGTCGCCTTAATTTTGGAGGTATGAATTTGTTGCATAGGAAAGGCATGGATAAGGGATTGCTACTCATAGAAAAACTGGACAACCAATGTGGATGCATCTTGGGAAAACAACATAGATAGACATTTCCAGAAAGAAAGTCAATAAGGGCAAAGGCAACTTTGCAGATTGTCCATTCAGACTTATGTGGACCAATGCAAACACCATCAATTTGGGAGAGCTATTATTTCTTGAATTGCATAGATGAATACACAAGGAAGACATGGGTCTAATTCCTAAAATAGAAAAGTGAAGTGTTTGAGTGCTTCTACCAATACAAATCTCTTGTTGAGAAGTAAAGTGGACACTACATCAATGTTTTGAGGACTGAAAGAGGTGGCAAATACATCTCAAATGACTTCCTATGTTTTTACAATGAGGTATACACCTCAAAAAAATGGTGTCACGGAAAGGAAGAATAGGAATATTATGGAAATGGCGAGGAGTATGAAAAATCAAATCATTTCCCAAATTATTATTGGGCTGAATTTGTCGCTTGTGTCGCATATATCATTAATAGTTGTCCAACCAAAAGTGTCAAGAATATGATTCCTGAGGAGGCATGGAGTGGAAGAAAGCATAGTGTCACTCACATAAGAGTGTTTGGTTGTGTGGCTTATGCACATGCCTTGGATGAATTAAGGAAGAAGTTGGATAGTGATGGGGATAAATGCATATTTGTTGGATATAGTGATGAATCCAAGGCATAGAAGCTCTACAATCCATTAACCATGAAGGTTATAATCAACAAAGATGTGAAGCTCATGTTGAAAATGGCGACGAGAAATGCTTAAAATAGAAATGTTAAAAATAGAATTGATATAAATATTACTTTGGGATAGATTCCAATTTTAATTAGTCCCTAAATTAAAATTGAGAATTCAAATTCAAATTTGATCTCAGCAGTTGTTTGAAAAATAATTAATTAATTCATCTTGAATTAATTAGTTGGAGAAAATGAAACATGAAGTCTATGTGAAGACATGCAACAGTTATCCCTTTGATTGAGGAAGTTATCCCTTAATTAAGGAGATAAGGATGAGTTGTAATTGAGTTGTAATTTGTTAGCTCAGTTAACTAAGTTAAGTCCAGTTAGATTAATTCAAACAGTTTGTTGAACTAATTGTGAGTTCAGTTAGTTAATTCTTACATGCATGTAACTGTTGCTCTCCAAATAACTGAATATTCTCTCATAAATAACTCATGCATGTCAGTTCAGTCAGAGATCCAATTGAGATCAAAGGAAGGGACAATTTACTATCAGTTGGAGGATTTTTCCTATATAGGAAACTCATCCATGCAGAAGGAATTATCTCCTTTAGGATTGTGCAGTTATTTCAGAAGTCATTGTTGTGTGTGAGAGGATTATTCACACAGGTTGCAGCTGGAGGACCCAGGAGAAACTACGCAAGGAAATAGGAGGCTCGGAGGATTGAAGGAAGGCACAAGTGTTGTCTATTCTATCTATGAGCAGTAGTGAGGGATTATACTGAGAGTTGGATACCTTGAGAGCTAAAGCTTTGTGTACTCCTGAGATATTTCCACTTATATGATAATACAAAGATTGGGGTTTTTAGCTGAGGGTTTCCCCAGAGTATTCTTCTATGTTTCATGTGTATGATTTCTTATTTTTTCTATTATATTTGTTCTGATTGATCTAGCTCAAATTGATTAAGCTTCCGCAAAGTTTGATTGTATAGGCAGATCTAGTATTTTGCTTTAGTATATTGCATTATCTGGTGATCTGCAATGGGAAATTCTACATGGTATTAGAGCGAAGGCGATCAAAGTGAAGAACAGTATACAAGAAGGGAGAAGTTCGAAGCTTGAGGTTCCTGAATATAGAAATCAAGTTCTTATCACATCTCAAATTCACCAATGGCGTTTAATAGTTTAAGACTTGAGTATGCCCTTGATGGAAGCTCAAATTATATAGCCTGGAAGGATCGCATGGAAGTAGTATAAGAGGACTTCATTGATCAAGAAGTCCCCAAGCCGGCAGCAGCTGATGCTACAGAATTGGTGGAATGGAAGAAATTTGTGGCTAGAGCAAGGCGAATCCTCCTAGAGGGAGTTCAAGACCACATTTTCTCAAGCCTCCACGGGAAGGAGACACTGTTTTCGATGTGAAAAGCATTGAAAGATCTATATCAGAACATTAGCCATCAGAGGAAGCTAGCATTGAAAGACAAGCTTTAGAAAATCAAGTGTGAAAAGGGTGACACGACCTCTACATATCTGAACAAGCTCACCAGCTGTAGGGATGAGCTTGGAAGTTTGGGGATCATGACACTCGATGATGACATGTTGAGTCTTGTGCTCCTCAGTCTTCCTAAGAGTTGGCATAACTACCAAGACTCGGTAAATGAAGTGAAAAATTGTCAGATTGGGAATGACTTTGGTCGGATCTGATGCAGGAGGAGATAAGAAGAAGCACTAGAGATGGTTCTTCATCCAAGGAGGATGAAGAAAATTGCACCTTAGCGAGTAAGGCAAAGAAGGGGAAGGAGAAGGATTCTCATCCCAAATCGAGTTCTTCCTATGGTGGGAAGAAGTTTGACCAGTCGAAAGTGCGATGCCTTCGTTGTCATGAGGTGGGCCATTTTGCTAGAAATTGTCCAATGAAGAAATCCAAGACGTGATCCAAGGAAGGATCTGAAGGTGAGGCATTGGCCTCAATGTTCGAGTTGGATTTCACACTCTTCGCATGCATGGTTTCATCCATGGTGGGATGTGGTTGGTTTCTTGACAGTGGAGCTTCTTTTCACATGACCGATGATAAGAGTTTGTTCGGTACCTTGGAGGAGAAAGGTCTCTAGATACTTATAGCGATGGGTAATGATGAAAACTATAGCGTCTCAAGTGTAAGCACAGTTGTTTTTAAGAGGGAGCATGGAGCTCGCATTACCTTGACCAATGTCAAGTATGTATCAAGACTGAAGAAAAAATTGGTGTCAATTGCAATGCTGAAAGACAAAGGCTATGATGTAGTCTTTAGTAAGGGAAATATTTTCCTCCGACACATCACCACGATACAGGTGAAGAAAATCGATTCACGAGTCAAGAACTTTTATAATCTTGAGGTTCAAGATGCATGCAAAGTCTTGAGGAGTAAGGCTACTATTGGAGACTTGGTGGTTCAGAGGGAGAGTACATTACCTCTCAATATGTAGTGCCAGAAGAAGTCTCAGACAATTGTGGAGGAGCCACAATTGGTGAAGCAACCTCAGGAGGTTGTGGAGCAGCCACAACTGGAGAAGCCGAGACTAGATCAAGTGGAGACATCTACTCATGTAGAGATCTCCAGTAACGGGAAATTTCTAGCCAAGTGGGCAGAGGGATCACATGCATCCATGCCTCCAAGTAGGAGGTGGGGTGATGTGGAGTGACAGTCCCAAGAAGGCTGGAATAGGGGCGGGATCATTGAGGTACCCAACCTCTTTGATTAGATCTTTCTACAAGAACCCCGACAAGGAGTAGCAGGACTGGCTGAGTGGGTAGAGACAGATGTGGATGGAGCGGTAGAGAAATCTACAGTGCAGGAATCCCAAGACATTGCAGAGCTAACAGGCTGCAACAATGCGAGAGGCACAGGAGTGTTGCACTAGTGCAAGATGGCACAGAGAGGTGTGAAACAGTGCGAGATGCATGGAGTGTTGTAGCAGCTTGGAGGTCAAAGAGGAAGCACTTGTCAGCGACATATGGAGCTTCAGCATCAGAGGGTGTTTCTAGACCAACAGAGAGGTCAGTTGGGAGTTGTTTTGTTTCTAGAGTTGTTGGAAATAACGCTTGGGAGAAGTGTTGCATGCAGAAAATTCCAAAGGTTCAGGATTAGGTTCGAGTTGAATGCCTTTGTTGTTGAGTGGGAGTGTTGAAAATCGAAACAAGAAATGCTAAAAATAGTGTTAGGCCCCTATACTACTAGTGTAACCCCTTAATGTTATTAGTACAACCCCCTTATTATATTGTTGTACCCATGTAGTCCCCATATTATTACTATTGTGCCCCATAGAAGCCCACTATTGTTATTATTGTGCCCTTACATTAATATTGTTATGTCGGCTCTGATTATATTTTGACCCCTTACACTCCTATCTATAGAAAGGAGGTCTTTGCATTTGTATCATCCAAGAATTGTTCATTTGTGTAATGTAAAGGAGGTTGCCCCCTTGAAGAGGCTGAATTCTAAGGTGTTTATCTCTCTTTTCTATCTTTTTGTGAGTTGGTTTCATAACATTTGGTATCAGAGCTTTGGATTCTAGAGTTTCGCTACTCCAAACAAGACATCGTGGCATTTTCGCTATAACATTTTTTATGCACCGTTTCAGATGCTAAAAAAAAAACCATTTGGTTTGAAATCATTCTAAACCTTGGGTCCAAATTTAAAATATTTTCATGGTATATTTGCGAAGCTATGATCTGAGGAAGTTGGCCTTTTTGCAGACTCCCAAATTACATTCCAAACAGGTGACCTAGGGAAAATAGTCATAACTTTTGTTTTGAGCATTAAATTGAAATTTCATAAGAAGTTACAGAAATAGGATGGACTATAGTTTCCTGTGTATATTTTTCAGATCCTAAGGTCAAAACTATGACACGTGGCACTTCATACAATTTAGATCTTCTAAAAAGGTATATAATGAGGTCATCTTGGGGGATTGTGCATAACTCTTTCTTGGAGAATCGAAGTTCGATCAGAATGGTGGCATTGCTATAAATAGCATCTCAAGTACCAGTGTTGGATATACCAACTAGGAATGAAAATTGGAAGTGCTAAAAATAACATTGCTATAAATAGTATTTCAGGATAGATTCCAATTTTAATTAGTCCCTAAATTAAAATTGAGAATTAAAATTTGAATTTGATCACAGTAGCTGTTTGAAAAATAATTAATTAATTCATCTTGAGTTAATTATTTGGATAAAATCAAACATGAAGTCTATGTGAAGAGATGCAACAGTTATCCCTTTGATTGAGGAAGTTATCCCTTAATTAAGGAGATAAGGATGAGTTGTAATTGAGTTGTAATTAGTTAGCTCAGTTAATTAATTTAAGTCTAGTTAGATTAGTTCAATTAGTTTGTTGAACTAATTGCGAGTTAAGTTAGTTAATTCTTGCATGCATGTAATTGTTTCTCTCCAGATAACTGAATATTCTCTCATAAATAACTCATGCATGTTAGTTCAGTCAGAGACCTAGTTGAGATCAAAGGAAGGGACAATGTACTATCAGTTGGAGGATTTTTCCTATATAGGAAACTGTAGAAATTTTGAATAATATGACACTTATTCATAGAGATTATCCTAATTATACACTATTTGCGGAATGCATGCATAATACATAACCTCCTCTACGTTGATCATCATTTTGCGGAATTAAAGAAACAATCGCATGTGCACATTGAAACATCAATGACACATATCAACACAGTATATAGTGAGGAAAGCATATAGTTGAAAACCCCTCAATTATCTGTATATTATGATGATAGAGAACATGTAACAATACATAGTACAATACTCCTCACAAGTACTCAGTACTATCTCCACCTGCTACACACAAACTAGCTCAAATCTGAATAAGCCACTGGTTCAAATATCCTTCGTTGTTTTCCTGCCTCTACTGTGCAATCCCTGTTGAGAATAGATCTGATCCAAGATCGTATTCCCTTGGCTTGTATTCCGCAATCCTCATTGGAAATCTCAATTAATGGTTGTGCAAATCTCATGCACAGCTATTGTCACAACTGATAGTAGACTCACCCATTCACCCACCTCTAACACTTGTCTCCACTGAATTGTCCATGCACTGAGTTAACTGCTGTATTCTTTAGTTGATTTATGAGTTAATAATTAGTGAATTAATTAATAATTAATTCACACCACTCATCACTAGTGTATTTGTTAGTTAGGCTAAATAAAACTAGTTCAACTAAGTCAAATTGAACACAACTCCATCAACTCTGGAATCAACTCCACCAAACTCAATCACTTGACTTCTAATTGAAATCCATCATGCAATAGCTCAACTAACCCATAGGAAAAGTGTATTTCCTTTTGGAAGTTTCATGTGCCACATCTGTAGCTCGAACTAAAGTGCTGCAAGAGGATAAGATAATGTTTATAGTCCAAATATTATTAAGAGCTAACAATATTCGACTATTCTATTTTTGACTGGTAGTCTAAAAATAGACTCCACCCATATGTCTAAAAATAGAGGTCCATATATTCTTACCAACATGACCAGTCATCCATAAATAACATCCTGCAACTCATAGACCATGATCCATATGTCTAAAAATAGACATAGTCTAAAAATAGACTTTACGCCAAAAATAGCCTGCGGGCCCACTTAGTGAAGGCGACTTATTTTCACTAAGCTCCATCATCTTGTTACATTTTCAACACTCCCTCTCAACACGATATGGATTATCTGCAACCCCTATCATACCTCTATGGTATTTGAATTTTCTCTTGGTGAGCGCCTTCATCAAGATATCAGCATCCTGATCCTTCGTGGGAATGTATGAAAGCAACATGATTCTCTGTTCCATAGAATCTCTGATATGATGGTACCTGATGTCGATGTTCTTGGATATATCATAAAATAGTGGATTAGCCGAGAGTTTAACGCAACTCTGGTTATCACAATAAATCACCGTAGGCTCCAAGTGTGACCTGAACAACCTGACCAGTATCTTCCTCATCCATATAGCCTCGCATGCAGCCAAACTTATTGCCATATACTCAGCCTCTGCTGAACTGAGTGCCATGGATCTCTGCTTCCTATTGTACCAAGAAACTGTTGTCGACTCGATACTGAAGATCCCTCCAAATGTGCTCTTTCTGTCTGTTGGGCTTGTAGAAATTTTGAATAATTTAACACATATTCAATGGAGATTATCCTGATCATGTACTATTGTGGAAAACATACACAATACATAAGCTCCTCTATGTTGATCATCAATATAGCAGCATCAATAACAATAAAACATCAAGAGCATTCACACATTAACACAGTATGTATCCCGGGGAAAGAATCTCGCTAAAAGCCCCAAATATCTGTATATTAATGATTGAGTCATGTAACATTACACAGCATAATACTTCTCAAAAGTATCTCCACCTCTGTTACACACAAACTAGCTCAGATCTGAATCAATCTCTGGCTCAAATCTCCTTTGTTGCTTGCCTGCCTCCACTGTGCAATCCTGCAAGAGAATAATGATGAATGAATGAAGCAAACTCGTATTTCCTTGGCTGAACCATGCAATCCTCATTGGCATTACTCAATCCCACTGATTGTGCAAATCATCATGCACAGCTATAGTCACAACTGATAGCAATCTGATCCTCTACCACCTGTCCCTGTTGAACTGAACATGCACTGACATGCAACTGAGTTAATTGATGTATTCATAGTTGTATTATGAGTTAATAACTTGTGAATTAATTAATAACTAATTCACCGAACTCATCTCTAGTCTATTTGCCAGTTAGACTAAATACAACCAGTTTAACAAAGCTAAACTGAACACAAATCCATCAACTGCACCTCCAGTCCACTAAACTCAACTCACTTGAGTTCTAACTGAAGTCCTGCATGCAAATATTAGTCATCCCATAGGTAACCACGTATTTCCTTCTGGGATCTGCATGTACCACATCCGTAGCTCATCCTGAAGTGCTCCAAGAGAATAAGACAAAGTTTATAGTCTAATATTATTATGAGCTAATAATATTTGACTGTTCTATATTTAGACTGAGCAGTCACTCCGCTGTGATCTAAAAATAGAAGTCCATCTATTTTTCCCAACTTGATCAATTATCCATAAACAACAACCTGTAATCCATATACATGATCCATATGTCTAAAAATAGACTTGCGCCAAAAATAGCCTGTGGGCCCACTTATGGAAGGCGACTCTTTTCACTAATCTCCATCATCTTGTTGCAACCTCAATAGGCAAGACTCAAGGATTGATTCTTTTGTCCTCCAAACCCCACAAAGAGAGGACATCAGTAGGAAAAGGGACAGAGAGACTCCCCTTACCACCTCAACAATTCAAGGGGAGAAGAGGCAAAGGCTAAACCCTTTTTCAGAAGAAGAAATGCCAATAGGGAAAACTTCAGGTACAGGCCTGCCCAGCATGGAGGCCTCAGCCAGTTCCTACCAGTAAGAACAAGAAAGGGCAACAGGAGGAGAAGTTAGCTCCTCAGGCCAACAGAGGGAAGGCGAGAGAAGCATCAAGCAACAATTCAAGGACATCAAAAAGAGAAATGAACCCTTGAGGCTGCAATTATATAATCATTTATTAAAGATGGCTCCCACTAACCAGCAAAGACTCATGTCTGCCTATGATGCACATGAGGGTAAAATGATAATGAGCCATTTCACACCAGCAGTGCAGCAACCACAAGTCAGTTGCCGATTATATCAGGACCAACCTTGAGGTCCTGTCCAAGGACATCCACCCAATGGATCAGATTGAATTGCACAAACAAACGGGTGAGATGGTGTATGCCACCTTGACAGATAAGACCTTGGTGAACTATAGGCTACAAAATAGCCTAAATAATACCACTGCACAACTTGAGTTGGAAAGGGCATCCTCTCAAGCAAAGGACAACAGGATCAAAGCTCTAGAAGACATCATAATAGAGCTTGGAAATGATCCTAAGGATGTCAAGGCAGTGCAGGAGATTCTGAAGCTAAAGGATGCTAATATGACAGCACTAAGGAAAATGATAAAAATCCCAGCAACTCTTCATCCTCAAACAGAAGAGATTGCCCAGCTCAGACAAGACAAGGATGCAGCTGCTATGCTAGTAACATTATATAAACAGCTCATCCAGACACAAGAGAAGCTGGAGGAATCAGAGGCTACCCTTCAGGCAGCATTGTAGCAAAAGGAGGCAGGACAAACTTCACAACCTCCTCCAGAAACAATTAATCTGGAGGAAGCTCCTCAAACCATTGCCCTTCCCAGTCAGCAGACACAACAAGCAGCACCGTCCACCTCAGCACCAACAACAGAGCAGGCTGAAAGCCTTGACATGCAGAAGCTGAGAAATGAGATTCAAGCCTTGGAGGCTCAAATGTCAGAGTTGAATCAGGCCAAAGACAATCTGGCCAAGATCAATGAAAAATATGACAAATCCAAGCAAAATGTGGCTGAAAGAGAAAGAGAGTTAAAGGCTCTCAGAAAGAGAATAAATGAGCTAGAAAAAGAGCTCACACTGGACAAGGTGACCACTGAGCTCAAGAGGATCCTATGGGCAAATATTGGCCAGTCCATCACAGACCAGTGGGAATACATTGAGGCCATTCATGAGCAAATGGCGCTCATTGGAAAAGCACACAGAGAAATCC
>APFE030741081.1:14135-32902 GCA_000404065.3 Pinus taeda | reverse complement strand
TACTAGAGAAAACATCAGCCAAAATAATGTGTTGTTAGCTTGTAACATGGCTGAAACAAATAGTGAAGACATATGGTTTTTAGACTCAGGTTGCAGCAACCATATGATAGGAAATATAGCTCTCTTTTTTTCCCTAGATAAAAATATGAAATCAGAAGTCACACTAGGAACTGATAGCAAAATTTCTGTTATGGGAAAAGGGGAGGTAAAAATATTTACAAATCAAGGAGAAAGGAAAACCATAGCAGATGTCTATTATGTCCCGGGAATGAGATGTAACCTCTTGAGTATTGGACAACTTGTTCAAAAGGGTTACAATGTTTTCTTTGTGAATGATGTGTGTACAATCATGGATATAGCACCCAACAAACAATGCATTGCTGAAGTGAAGATGACAAGGAACAGGATGTTCCCTCTCAGGATCAGGGCAGATTTGAAAAACAAAAATGAAATTGCAGCAGTTACCCAAGAGGCCTTCCAAAGCGTGCCAAAGGATGAAAATTGTTTGTGGCACTTGAGATTTGGACATCTCAATTTTGGAGGTCTAAACTTGTTAAGCAGAAAAGGAATGGTGAAAGGATTACCATTGATAGAGAAACCAGACAGCCTATGTGAAGGTTGCATTTTGGGGAAACAACATAGAGAAAGTTTTCCATCAGGTAAAAGCATAAGGGCAAAGGCACCCTTAGATATCATCCACTCAGATTTATGTGGACCGATGCAATCTCCATCATTATCAGGCAGCCAATATTTCTAACATTTATTGATGACTTTACAAGAAAAACTTGGGTATATTTTCTTAAAAACAAAAGTGAAGTGTTTGAGAAATTCCGAAATTTCAAGGCACTTGTGGAAAACCAAAGCGGGCTGCACATTAAATTTTTGAGAACTAATAGAGGAGGTGAGTATATCTCCAAGGAATTCCTAAGCTTTTGCAGAGAAAATGGAATTCACAAACAATTCACAGCTAGGTACACCCCACAGCAAAATGGAGTTGCTGAAAGGAAGAACAGGACCATCATGGATATGGCGAGGAGCATGTTGAAGGCAGGGCATTTGCCAAATGATTATTGTGCTGAAGCTGTAAATTGTGCAGCATATATTTTGAACAGGTGTCCTACAAAAGTAGTGATGAACAGAGTGCTGGAAGAAGCATGGAGTGGGAGAAAGCAAGGAGTCACCCACATGAGAGTTTTTGGATGTGTGGCCTATGCACACATTCCAGATCAGCTAAGGAGGAAGTTGGACAGCAAAGGGGAGAAATGTATCTTCATTGGATACAGTGAGGAATCCAAAGCCTACAGGTTGTATGTCCCATATGTTAGTGTCGGTCTTGAGCCCTCCATCTGTGATCAAAAGCTCTTTGCATTATGCATAGGTAGGTGTCTCATCACTGTCAGTTTTGCATTCCGTTAGGCATGCCATAAAACTGATGGAGGAGTTGGTCCTTGTTCCCTTCCTAGCTTTGCTGGATCATGTCATATCAGTTAATGAGCTTGTGTCACATTTGTTTTTCTTTGTCTTGAAATCCAAAGTCTTAGGTCTAGGGTTTCGGTCAAAAGTCTTTGCAATGTCATGAGTCAAAAGTCCATGAGTCCCCAACAAGCCAGAAGGAGGTATGTAAATATGTTTCATTGATATTTTCATCAAGTACAACTCATTTATACCTTGGATTTAAAAACCCTGTTTTTAAACCCAAGGTCATGTCAATTTTGCAAAAAAAAATAAGGAAATTTCAAAAAATCTTCAAAATGCCGGCAATAACCCTGGTCTTCTCGCCAGAGTCCATCAGATGGTCTACCTGCAAAAAGAATGGAGTTAAAGCACTCAAAGAGCCAAAATCAGGACAAAGAAAACTCAAATAAGTATTAAAAGTGAATGCCAAAACAAAACATTAGAAAGTGGGTTTGGTAAGTAAATTTTTCAAATTGGGTCTATAAAGAGTCAAATTCCCTCTAAACACCCTCATTGTGCATCTAAGAGTTTGCAAAGAAGAGTGAGAGGGCGAAGAAGGCGAAAGGAGGCGAATTGCAGAGAATTTGGGTCATTTTCAGGTGCGTGACCTGTCAGGGATTGCGCGCGACCTGTTGGGCAGTGCGCGACTAGTCAACAGCCCCTCTGCAGTGTTAATTCCTAACAGGCGCGACCTGTCAAGCTGTGCGCGACCTGTCAAAGCCTGTGTGTGACCAGTCAAACTGTCTTCTGCAAAACCACTTCAAATTTTCTCAAATCGCCCTCTTGCTTGCTAAATTGATCGAGGTAGGGTCTATTAACCTGTTGGATGCTTGAAATATGAATGATGGGCTTGTGTTCATGTATATTTGCCACCAAAATTGTAAAGAGAAATGGATTTTAGTTATTGCTTTTTCATGTAGGCATAGTGCTAGGGTTTGTGTTTTTTCAAGGTTTTAAACTCCCATTTATTCCCTCCATTGTTTCCCATTAAATTCACAATTGTCATAATATGTCTCTATCTTATCTCATTTGCAAAGAATACTAAGTTTCCCCATCCCCAAATTCTAAACACTACCCCTCCCTCAAGTACATTCCTAAACCCCTAATGCCCTCTATGTAATCTAACCTAAAACCCTAATGCCCTCCATACAGCAAGGATAAAAATAAACACAACAAGGATTAAAATATGTTGTGCAAAAAGAGAAAGAGCAAAATAATGGCAAAATAATAAAACAAAAAACAGAGAAAAGATTGCTGTGCATAGTCATTACAAAACAGAGAACATATTGCTGTGTATATTCAAAGCAAAAACAAAGACAATGCAGCTGTGTGTATTTATCAAAAGACATATTGCTCTGACTATTCATTACAAAAATAATGTTGCTGTGTCTCCCAAAACCAAACCCTGCTTTCCCTTTTCCCTTCTATCCCCTAATATCCTTGCTTCAATACAACTCTTTTCCTTTTGAAGTTGTCAATGAAATCCCTTTTCTCCTTTTGACAAAAATGTAAATAAAGCCCTCCTTCCCCTATGACCAAATGTACATGAATCCCTTTGAAACAACAGAGTTTGCCTCATGATGTACATTAAAGGACAAAAACTCAAATGAACAATGTTGTCCCATACCCCTGTTGAAATGTATGTCCTTTCCCTTGGTTACTATCATACATGTTTTCCCTAATAAGAATATTTCTTTGCAAATGATTTCCCGATGATGTAGATGAGATTATATGTTCGACATTTTGTGAATTATCCCTTAAAAATTCCCTGTTTTCACATATTTTTCTCATTCCCTATTAAAAAAGTCCCTCCCCTAACATTTCCTTCATGATTTTGTTCCCCTTGAAAACAGCATACAACTCAGCATTTTTGCAGGCAAGGGCAACAATTTACTTTATCTATTTTCTCCACTTTGCTCAAAAGTACCATGTCAACCACTGAAACCTATGAGCAGAGCGATGACCAGGCATCAAGTTCAGAGATTGGGGTGCAAAGGAGGCCTCATAAGGGTGGAAAGGGTGGTCATCATAAGAGAGAGGAGCCCACTTCTTTGACAGATTTACATGCTTGTCCTATGGCAATCTTATGTTTTCGGTATATGCAAAAAAGGAGAAAAAGGCCTGATCCCCTCCGTATCATGGCCGAGGCTTCCTTGAAGGAGCATAGTACTAAATAGCTCAGCCATAGCACAAATTTCAAAAAAATTTGAGCATTTTGGGTCATTTTTGGTATTTTTTGGCAATTTACAGGTTTTTGCTCATTAATGCGTCTCACCCCCGGTGAGACATGTTGTCCTGGCACCTCCATTTGACAAAAAAACAACATTTCCAGGTTTTCCATGCAAAGTTACATATGCACATGGAAGGACTTGAGATTTTGTCATGTTTTGGGCCTCCAAAAAGTCAAAAAACATGCAAAATTTTACTTTCTGCCACCTTTCTGAACTGCAGAAAGCTGTCTTGGGAGAATTGAGGTTTGACAGGGCAAATGAACTCCAAATCCAAAAATTCAAGGTGGGTTGGAAATTAGACTCACAAAACTTTCTAACAAGCCTACTCGTTCCCAATTTGGCCACCTGAAAGTGCCCCAAACAGAGATCCAAAGGCGCGCGACATGTCAGGCAGCTGCGCGCGACATGTTGGGCAGTTTCACAGGAAATTCATCTACAACTCAGGAATTCGCCCAGTTTTGACCAGTTTTGACTTGAGATGGGATTTTTCACCCTCTTTGATGTAATTAATGCATTTTCATGTTACCATGACACTCATTTACCTATTCTAGAAGATTCATGCATGAAATAGCAAACATTTAATGAATGGATTGGTTTCCTAGTTTATAGAGGCAAGTTGTTTTGACTGCCTAGATTTTAGTGCTAAGTTTAGAAGTGGTTGAAACAGCTCCTAAAGGATGAGCTCGACCCCTAGAGGCAGGGAAAGAGGTTATATCATCTATATTATGTACTTTCATACTCATTTTCATGGTTGGACTCTTGAGGGAGAAGCTCATATTGTATATTTTACTTGTCTCTCTGCAATTTGAGGAAAAGGAAGACTAGGGTTTTGCAGACATCATTGGGATTCTTGTGGACTATTGTGTTGATGGTGTGTTCTCTTATTGTAATTGTAAGTGTGTTTATGTGTTCCATCTCTTTCCTTATTGCCGCTTGTTAAACAAATGAAGTGATAAAGTTTGAATTCATGCATGCCATGCTCAGCTTTTAAATTTGTTTAAGGTTTATGTTTTCCACTGTCTAGAGAGGATTCAAAGTCATTGTTTGCCCTCTTTAGCTTTTCTCCTTTCTTCCTTGATCGTCCAGCACAAACTCCTACCTTGCCCCAAAGACCCCCCTTCAAAAACTGAGCTCAATCCCCGCACCCTGAATTGCACTCCCTCCAATTGCCACCAAAAACCCCAAAAATTTTAAATCAACCCTCTTTATCAGTTTACTAGCCTAATATCAGTGTTCCTAATTGGGTCAGCTCATCCTATCAAAATATCTACCGAGTTTGACCAGAGAGAGCCTTCTCCTTCCTTGTAGGGCTAACTACGAGGCTGAATGTTTTGATGTAACCTTGAGATTTGTCTATCTCAGCCTAGGTGAAATTTCAAGCGCTAACACAACCCACAACCAATCTGACCTTCTGCATATGCTACAAAATCTTTAGGATCCAACCAACCTTTCCAGGTGACAAACCCCTGAGGAAAATTAGCATTTTACTGACCTAGATCCTCATTCGCTCCCATGACATGTGAATGCATGTGACTAGGACCCTCGATTCACTTTCACAACAAGGGAATGCAAACGACTGTGGTGTTTTTTAGCTAGTTCAGAGCCAATGACCCCATATTCTATGCCACCTTTTCAATGTCAGGACTCAAGCCACTAATCGTAACTCCATGAAACCTTCAAGAATGAAAATTAATAGAGAAACAACGATACTAATGTAAATACATGAAAAAAGACTTGAGTAGACTGCCACTAGCCATGACAGACATTTCGTCAAACATATCACAAATATGCATTCTAAATGTCATAAGAAAATATATGAGAATAAAAATCTCATACTTATTCCAGAATCGCTAAGAAGCATTAATGCCTTATCACATTAGCTCCATTATCATTTCTTAGGTCATATATTCATTGTTCATTCATTTACCATAAAAACATGATGAAAGCCATACATCATCACTGTCATAAAACGTGCTCATGACCAACATATAACCAACATAAATAACAATGATATAGCAACCACAGAAAACACATATAAACAAATATATTTACCCATCAAATACAAGAGGAAATAAGGAGCTCTCATTAATGAATGCGTAGATCGACCAGGTATGAGACTTCCGTGAACCACCCAACCATATATTAGGTAGAACCAAATCTCTCTTTCATCCAGTTTCCCTCATGCCATTCCAAGAATGAATGTGGGATCTCATGAAACACATCCAACAAAACGAAACCAGGGCTTCCAGAGGCCAAACCACCTCAACCCTCAACCAATGACCACGTCACAGTCAGACATCACTAACCATGACCAGATTGGTCTCCACCCAAGCTATTCAAGGCTCCATAGAATTTGTTCCAACCAAGGCTCTAGGACTAGTAACTCAACCCGCAATTGCTGCCAGGCTCTAGAGTGTTTGTCCAACTAAGGCTCAAGGACTAGTAACTTAACCAACCAAGGGCTCCAGAGTGTTTTTCCAACCAAGGATCCAAGCCTAGTAACTCAACCTAAGTTGTTATAGGGATCTAGAGTGTTTGTCCAACTAGGGCTCCAAGAACTAATAAGTCAACCCACAACCAAAGGAAAATGAAAACTATCCAAAAACAAAAGGGAAAGAAACCCATAATACCATGGATATCCAGGAAATGGAAAGGCTAAGAAAATCCACCATCAATCTAGACATTCCTCCATGCCAATGATAAATCATAGCCAAGAAACCATATGCATATTCCATACATGTAAAAAATAGCAAGGAAATCATACATGCAACTCGGTACCTGCAAACAAAATTTGTTGTAGGTATTGATCCCGATTTCATCTTGCACTTTCCTACTCTTCCTTTTCCTTCTTGCTCCAAAACTCCAAGTATTTCACATTCTTCCAAGAGTTCTCCAAGAAAAATCAAGTGTTTAAGAGTATGAGAGAGAGAGAGAGAGAATAAAGAGAGATCTCCAAAAATGAATTAACAAAAGGTTGAAAATTGATTCGTAGAAGGCTTTTTATTAATGAGGCTTATCTTTTCTTCTATTTTCCATTATTTTCCTCCTCCTATGAAACCAATGAACTTTCACCTTTATTTTCTCTTAATTTGATTATTTTCATAAATAAAATTTCAATTAATGCCTCATGCTTTTCCAAACTCTTTGCCATTTCCTTTTCCAATTTCCTAAGTCATTATCATAAGTGATCCCCATCACTATTTTTTTTCCCACCATTCAACTTGGAATACGTGCCTCATGACCAAGGTATTATTTTTCATTTATTAACTTTATTACATGTTTGACCAAGGCTATTACAACTTAACAATGACAACTTTCGGTGATTAGAAAGGGAGAAATTGTCACCTCTTTAAAATTTAAGGTGACTAAAAAATTCCGACCAACGTTTTTCGAATATATATATATATATATATATATATATATAATATATATCTATTATTTAATATATATAATATATTATATATATATATATATTTATTATATATATATATATATATATATATTTAAAGAGGGCTGGTAGGCCCACGGGGGCTTCACTCAATGAACCTCTAACATATCATGTGCGTTCATGGCATATTAAACAATACCCTTAATTTGACTACATATTGGAAAATACTTCTAAAAATCACATTATTTAACCCCCTACCAATACAAAACCAATACACCTTCACAATTAAAAAACCCCTACTTTCACTAGATATTATAGGTATCCATTTTTCCATCAACATTTTTTACACCCCTTAATATTTTTTCATTAACTTTGGACTCCATTTTTTATACCTACTAATATAAAGAACCTCTCCCCCCTCTATATCCCCCAATATATTATGTCATTTTTTCCTCAATAAATATCCCCCAGTATGAACCCACATGCTATGGTATTGCTCCCAAAGTGAAGCCCCTGTGGGTAGGCCACCACCCCCGCCAACCCCTCTTGTGGCCTATTATTAGATATATGGCCAACAACCTGTTAGGTCCCTATAATACTAGTGTATTCCCTTATTATTATTATTGTGCCCTTACATTATTATTGTTATGTCGGCTC
Organism: Pinus taeda; assembly: GCA_000404065.3. Classification (NCBI taxonomy): domain Eukaryota; kingdom Viridiplantae; phylum Streptophyta; class Pinopsida; order Pinales; family Pinaceae; genus Pinus; species Pinus taeda. Next base: position 25,171 of record APFE030741081.1, on the reverse strand, counting down.
TGATTATATTGTGACTCCTTAGACTCCTATATATAGAAAGGAGGTCTTGTCATTTGTATCATCCAATAAATTGTTTATTTGTGCAATTCAAAGGATGTTTCCCCCTTAAAGAGGTTGATTTTGAAGTCGTTGATCTATCTTTTCTTCTATATTATGAGTTGGTTGCATAACAATTGGTATAAGAGCTTTGGATTCTAGGGTTTTGCTACTTCAAATAGGTCATCGTGTCATTTTTTCATTTCTACGATGTTTCAGAAGCTTAAATTAAAACCCATTTGAGCCGAAATCGTGATGAACCTGGGGTAAAAATTTCAGATCTTGTTTCACTACATTTTCAGAGATATGATCCAAGGAAGTTATGGTTGTTTTAGGATCCTGAATTATATCTCAAACAGGTGACCTAAGGAAAATTGTCATAACTTTCTCTTTGAGAATTAGATTGAAATTTCATAAAAAGGTATAGAAAGAGGAAAACATTTAGTTTTTGGTATATCATTTTCAGGTCCGAAGGTCAAAACCGTGATACGTGGTACTTTGTACAAGTTCACTCTACTGAACCAGTGTATAATCAATTCATCTTGGGAGATTTGGAATAACTCTTTCTTGGAGAATCCAATATCGATCAAACTTGCGGTGTTGGAATGAGGACATAGAGGGATAAAACAAAATAAAATTTTAGACCTTGGAGCTCATAAATTACAAAGATACAATAGATTCAATATCGAGCTCCTACAAAGAGAAAAAAGGTGTGTAGTCTTTCTAAAATTTTGCATAAGTCTGGTTTGAAAATTTAGTTTAATGGAATTCAAAGGAAATAGTGAATAATAATTATCATTAATTGATGCCCCGAAGAAATAAAATGAAAACACCTAGTAAACAACCTGAAATCTCTACCATGAATCATGAAGAAGAGGAAGAAATGTAACATGATATATCAAAATTACAAGATCAAATGCAACAATTTTCACTCTCACAAAAAGTAATAAAAGCTAAGATGGATGGTTTAAAGAAAGACATGGAAGCTAAGATGAATGGCATGGAAGCTAAGATGGATGGTATAGAAGCAAAACTTAAAGGCAACATGGAAGATTTGAAGACAGATTTGATAAAGTTGCTACAAGAAATGCTTACTAATGACGAAAGGGTAGTAAATGAAACTCACGATGAGAACAAAATAAATGTTAATCATGATTTCATATGCTCTAACATTGGATTAAAGACCCACCATGTTCCAAATATCGATATGAGTAAGTTTGATGGCAAGGATCCCATAACATGGATAGTTAGATGGAACAATATTTCACTCTCCATAATGTGAAAAACACACAAAAGCTACGCATTGCAACTTTATATCTGGAACCCAATCAATTTGTATGGTATCAATGGCTTTGCTCTTGTAAACAAATTGTCACTTGGGAAGTTTTTACGGAAGAAATGATAGAACATTATGAGGATACAAAAAGAAACACTTTTTTAGCCAATTCATAAATTTCAAACAAAAGGGTTAAATGGTGGAGCACATTAAGGACTTCCAAAAATTGAATATAAGGGTAAAAGATATTCTAGAGGAGCATAGGATTGATGTGTTCATAGGGATATTAAAGGATAACATCCAAAATGAGGTCCGCCTTTGGGAACCTGATTCATTGGAGAAGGCATTCAAGTTAGCAATTAAAATTGAAAGAAAAGTTATGGCAACAAGGAAGCCTACCACTCACAACTATAAAAATGGAAGTGTTGTTGTCCCTAGCCTTCCACAACCTACAATGTTGATAACACAACAATTCGAAGAAAAAAGAGAAAATGGCTTTGTTAAAGTTGTGATAGAAAATACACTAAAGGTCATAAGTGTGCTAAGAAGAAATTATTTTACATATATTGTGAAGAGGAGGAATAAAAGGAACAAGTATCATTAAAAGAAGAGGATATACACCAAGAACAAACCCTAGAGAAAGAAGAAATGAATCCGACCATCTCTTGTAATGCATTGGCTAGAATTACCACTCCTCAAACTCTCAAGATAAAAGGGCATGTCAAGTAGAAAAAGGTAATAATGTTGATTGATTCAAGAAGTACCCATACTTTTATTCATTTTAAGATAGGCAAGGAATTGAATTGCTTCCTATATCTAGCACTAGAGTGTCTAGTGATGGTTGAAGATAGAGGAACCATAAATTGCTCTGGAAAGTTCCATAATATCAAGCTATCTATGGGAGAATATGTATTGAATAGTCCAATGATTTCCATTCTAATGGGTGGTGCTGATGTTGTATTAGGTAGTCCAGTGACTGCAATATTTGGGTACGATAGCTTTTAATTTTCAAGAACTTTTCTTGATTTTTTTTTGGAAGGAAAGGAAGTTGAATTAAGGGATATCGCAGGGAAACCGGGAAAGATAATAAGCTCTAACAACAGGAAAAATATTCTAAAGAAAGAACAATGAGGCGTAATTGCACAATTATGTTCACTAGAGGTTCCCACATCGAAATCATCTATTTATCTAGATCTCCAAAAAGCCTTGGATAATAATTCCAAGGTATTTGAGACTCCCAAAGGCCTCCCACCTATTTGTGATCATGATCATGCTATTCATTTGATTCTAGGAAGTGTTCTTCCAAACATCGGGCCTTATAGATATCCGTATGCCCAAAAGAGTTAAATTGGACATATGGTTGCAAAAATGCAAGAGGCTAGTATAATTCAACCTAGTCAAAGTTCTTTGTTTGCTCCAGTAGTATTGGTGCAAAAGAAGGATGGATCATGGCACATGTGTCCGGATTATAAGGAGCTCAACAAGCTCACTACTAAAGATAAATTTCCCATTCTTGCCATTGATGAGTTATTGGATGAATTGCATGGATCAATTTACTTCACTAAGTTGGATATTCATTTAGGATATCATCAAATTGGAATGAAGACTGAAGGCATTTTGAAAACAACATTTAGAACTCATGAGGGTCATTATGAATATTTGGTCATGCCTTTTGGCCTTACTAATGCATATTCTACATTTCAAGGTTTGATGAATTCCATTTTCAAACCCTTCCTTAGAAAATTCGTGTTAGTATTTTTTGAAGATATACTAATCTACATTAAGTCTTGGAAGGATCATGTTCAACACGTTGACAGGGTGCTCAAACTATTGGAGGATAAACAATTATATGCAAAAACCTCCAAATTCTTATTTGGAGTACAAGAGGTGGAATATCTGGGTCATGTTGTATCTCATGAAGGTGTTAAGGTAGACCCTAGAAAAATTAAATCCATTAAGGAATGGAAAATCCCCACATCCATAAAGCATTTGTGAGGATTTCTTGGGTTGACAGGGTATTATCGCAAGTTTGTTAAAAACTACGGGAGAATAGCAACACCTCTATTACAAATCCATTTGGGCACATCACTCCCATCATCTAGATTAGTATTTTAGGGCTCGTAAAACCCTAATTTCAGTTGCTACATGCCCTAAAGAAGTCACCCTTTTGAATGCCTCCTTCCTAGACAATTTCATGACATTGAAGAAAGATGAATTGTATTGGACTCCAGAAGAAACGAAGGCCTTTGAACATCTTAAAGAGGCAATGTGCCAAGCACGAGTCTTAGCTATGCAAGACTTCACAAAAAGCTTTATTGCGGAATGTGATGCCTCAGGAAATGGAATTGGTAATGTTTTAAAGCAGGAAGAAAGACCTATTGCTTTTGAAAGTCGTCCAATCAAAGGAAAGTATTTACACAAAGCTATTTATGAGAAGAGAATATTGTCAATACTACATGCACTTAAGAAATGACGGCTTTACCTAATGGGAAGACACTTCAAGGTAAAAACGGATCATGATAGTCTTAAATACTTTTTAGAACAAAGATTATCTTCATAAGAGCATCAAAAATGGGTCAAAAAGATGTTGGTTTATGACTTTGAAATCATCTACAAAAAAGGGAAGCAAAATCTTGTCACAGATGGAATCTCAAGAAAGGATGAGGACGTGAAAGCATTGCTTTGCGCCATTTCTATTATCCAACCAGATTGGATAAATGAAGAAAGGGATGAATGGAAGAATGATGAAGAAGCATGGGAACTCATTCAAAAGTTACAACAAGATCCCAGTACATCTGATACATTTAGTTGGAAAAATGGTTCATTATGGTACAAAGATCACTTATACCTCTGTAAGAATTCCCAACTCAAACAAAAAATTCTTATGGAATTGCACACCTCTCCCTTAGGAGGGCACTCAATATTTTTAAAAACTTACCACAGGGTTAAGAAGGAATTATTTTGGGATGGCCTTAAATCTAATATTCACAAGTTTGTGGCGGATTGTTTGCTTTGCCAACAAAATAAAGTTGAATAAATTAAGACCCAGGTCTATTACAACTTCTATCCATTCCAAGTCAACATTGGGAGGAGGTTTCAACGGATTTTATCACAGGTTTACCCAAGTACAAAGGAAAGAGTGTCATCAGGGTGGTAGTTGATAGAATTACCAAGTATGCACACTTTTGTGCATTATCTCATTCCTTTCAAGCCAATACAATTACTATTGAATTTATGGAAACAATTCAAAAGCTACATGGAAACCCAAATATTATTGTAAGCGATAGAGATCCCATTTTCACTAGAAATTTTTGGACAAAATTATTTTCTTGTCTCGGTACTCAGTTAGCTGATAGCTTGTCTTATCATCCTTAATCTGATGGGAAAACTGAGATAGTGAATAAATGTTTGGAGTGCTATCTTTGTTACTTTTTATCTGATAAACAGACACAATGGGGCAAATGGTTGCCTCTTGCTGAATGGTGGCATAACACTTCCTTCCATACTGCAGCAAAAATGACCCCATTTGTGGCACTTTATGGATATCATCCATCATCCATCACATCATATTTAAGAGAAAATTTTAAGGTCCAAGCAATGGAAGATCACATCGAGCATGAACAACAAGTTCTCCAACTCTTAAAGGATAACCTCACTTTGGTGCATAATAGAATGAAACAATAGGCATATTAACATCACAACGAAAAAAGTTTTGAAGTAGGTGACTTGGTATTTCTATGGCTACAACCATACAAAAAAATGTCACTCAAGTAAGCTAAGAAGGATAATAAATTATCACCAAAGTATTATGGTCCGTACAAGGTGTTGCAAAAGATTGTTACTATGGCATACAAATTGGAGCTTCTTACAGCTTCCTGAGTGCACCCAATTTTCCATGTTTCATAATTAAAGAAGGTTATAGGTGACAAGCTCCCAATTCAAACAATATTTCCAAAACTTGACGAGGAAGGAAAAATCATATTGGAACCTGAATCAGTCACAGAAACAAGAACTCGACAATTACGAAATCGATCAAATTTAGAGTATCTCATCAAGTGGAAGAACTTACCTGTTGAAGATTCCACATGGGAGGATGAGAATTTTATATAGAAGCATCTAGAACTACTTAACCATTGAGGACAACACTTTTCTGAAGGAGAGGGCACGTTAGGTTGCTATACTACTAGTGTATTCCCTTATTATTATTGTCATTGTAGCCCCTTATTGTTATTGTTGTGCCCATGTTGTCCCCTTATTGTTATTATTGTGGTCCATAGAAGCCCACTATTATTATTATCGTGCCTTTGCATTATTATTGTTATGTCAGCTATGATTATATTGTGACCCTTTAGACTCCTATATATAGAAAATATTTCTTTCCATTTGTATCATCCAAGAATTATTTATTTGTGTAATGTAAAGGAGGTTTCCCCTCCGAACAAGCTAATGTTTAAGTTGTTGATCTATATTTTCTTCTATTTTATGCGCTAGTTACATAACACAACCATACATATTATTGGGCTAGCGGGACTTAAACCCGCGTTGGCCAGGGGCTAGTCCGCCAATCGGTGGCCCACTCAACACAAAAAACAAAAAATGTTACATTCAAACAGAACCCGCCAAAAATTAAACCGCCAATGAATTTAAAAAAGAAATTCTCCAAATTTAAATGGGAGCCACAGGATTTGACCCTGGGTAGGCCTTGAACCAATAAGGGATGGTTACTAATGGCCCAATGAGCCTTTGTTTGTAAATATGCCAACAAAATGATTTAAACACCGAGTCTATTCATTCATCCATGAAGGGAGGAACCTAGAGCAACAAAGCCAGTTGGAACCCAAGCTAGGTGGGGCATGTTTTTTGAGAAAGGTATATACCCCATAATATTCTCAGGCATAATCTTGAGGAGAATCTTGGAGATTCCTTTGGAGCCAATTTTTGATGGTGTTAGATTCGTGCCAAGTTTATACTCAAATGAACTAGAATTTCGCCAGGATTTTGATGGAACATTCAATTTTCTGATATGAGTAGCGGATTTTTCAGAAGAAGAATGTTGAGGGTGGAACCATGAAGGTGGAAGCTTGATGCAAGGATTTGCATGAGAAAATGACAGCTTCTGAACCATGCCAACTTTATACTCATTTTTATCAACTTTTCACATGGAACATGACAGTATGATCATATTCTTTGTCTGAACAGCCGAATTTCAGTCAACTGGCAGAAGAGAATCTTTGAGATTCCCGAGGAGCCCAAATTTGATCGAGTCAGAAATGGGTCGAGTTTAAATTCATATTTCACAAATTTTCTCTAGGAAGTCAATTGTGTTATTTGTTTCCTCAGCAACTTTGTGAATTTTCAAGCCTTCCCCGAAAGTGGAGGCATAAGATGCATTGATGCCATGTATTCATTTGATTTTTGCTGAGACGATGATTTTACATTGAGCCTTGTTTTCCACTTTGCGAGAGGATCTTTGTATGCCACTTTATTTGAGAGATTGCTATTTTGTCATGCTAATGGAGAGATTTTATGAGTGAGATTTCTTATAGAAGAATGTCTCGTGGAGAGGTATTCCACTATGGTAAAAGGGGTTCATCCTTTTATTTGACAAGGATTGCATCATGTACACATCATATTCTTGCAACAACTAATGAAGTGGCCTCCCAACTCTTGACATTGGGCCCAGAGACATAGTCCACATTGTATGAACTCTGTTATCAAGTTGTGTGTGTTCTTTGATTTGATGGTTGTCTTTATGTTTCCTCTTCTTTAAAGTATTCACATGTGGCTTTTATACCCTTTCACATGTAATTCTGCCAACATCACAAAAGTAAAAGATCTTGGTTAATTCCGGTAGCTGAGGGAATCTAGATAAAAAAAAAGAAAAAATGGCTTGATAATGCTTGACATATGGTACAAGCCTAAAAAAACTATGCCTCATCCATACATGGTCGGTGATAGTACTGAAAATAGTCCAAGCCACTATGCTTAGTTATGTGAAAGATCCTTTAGTATAGAAGAATACCCTCCTTAGAAAGCTTATCATTTTCTCGATTTCTTGACCTGTAGATGTGCCTACAAGAAAAATGTGAAAAGTCAAGGTATAGCCTACGATCCTCCACAATGTTGACTAGATGAATATTCCTACAAATTTGAGTTGCATTAACCCAATTTATCACCAATATATAATCTCCATAGATATGTAGACTATCACTTCCCTTTTCAATGGAAAAAACAATCAGAGATATGCACTCAATTTTTTCGACCTAGTTATTGGTTCTAGACCTGATGCCAATTTTGACATGGAATGCATGGTGATGAGACAAATTGAGAATAAAACCCTCTCTTGCTTGTTACCCATCCCCTTATGATGCGCTATCAAAATATCCCCAAAGCATGGACTTATCAGGCACCTCGATTTAGGGGACCTTTTTCCCCTAGTTTATTTATTTTATTTTAATATTATTTTGCATAAACAAATGGATATTTAGGGCTACAATTTTTGTTTTGATGTCATGACATTCTCATTAAGTTGAAAACTTTGTTTCTTAGTGGGGTTCTCAAGAGTTCCATTTGTTTGGCATAGATCAAGAACCCTATCAATAAAGAAAACTAAGAAAGTCAAAGAAAAACTTGGACACCTTATTACTTTCTTGAATCTATTATGATCGAGGGAAAATTTTAGCTCCTATGGAAATATAAACCTTTTTATGCATCACTCTCACATGGAATTTCTTGGAGGGTGATATTATGCAAGTTTTCCTTTAAAAGAATATGTACTTCATTGAGTTGTTTTCAATGCTTATGAAGCTCTTTCCTACACTTATATGTAATCAAGCAACCCTATGCCCTTATAAATTAATGCTTTTCCACAATGAAATGCAACCCTTGCCCCCTTGAGGATAAGGAATGATATTACAAATACTATGAACTAATGTATGAAATTTGGTGATTTCATATGCTTGACATTATGTTACCGGGAATAATGTCCACTCAGATACTGCTATGCCCACTAAGACTGGTAGCTATCTTAGAAACAAACAAGTAAAGCCTACTTTCGTTTTCCTTTATGAAAATAGATAAGAGTGGAACCAAGGAGACCAACCTTAGTCTTGCGCTTGATTTCCTTGTTTGATTCCTCTCTTTCCTGATAGAGCTTCGTCACTTCTTCTTCATTTGCCCAACTTCAGAGAGCACCTGTGGTATCATAGCAACATACTACTATCGAAGAACAAAGATCTATATTCATAAATAACACAGGACCAGATGTGTGTTAACCATACAAATGCATATATAAGTAAACATACAAGAATATGGAGGAAAACTTGAATATCTTTATTAACATGAAAAGTAGCAAGAGGATTACAACCATATGTTCTGACCCAGCATCATCCTCCAACTAGAAAGCCCTTCTTCACCTCAAGAAAAGCTTAGATCACCCAACACTATGAATGTACACCAGAAAACCAACAACACTTCTCTATAAGATACAAAATTCCAGCCTCCAACCTCCGGATCTCTGGGATGAGAGATCCATATATAAATTTTTTGCAAAGGTGTGAGTTAGCTCTGGGTTTTTTATTAGTGTCCTCTCTCTAATATTTCTTGGTTCCACTTGGAGATTTCATTGATCTCTTACTCATCCTTGAACGAATTCTGAGAGGCAAGTGTCATATGAGAAGTTTCTAGAAGATTCCTTGATCATCCACTTAGCAAACTGTCTCCACCACTTGTCTATTCTCATCCATCGCACCCTGTAGAAGGAATTTTCAGTATGCATTGCAACTCTCGTGTGTATTAGGTGCGATGCATCACACCCTCTGCACTGGGGCATTCAGTATGGTCCAGTTTTGACCATTTCTGAGCAGCTTTTAGTGGAGAACTTCTAGGAGATGATGTAATCAGCTAACCTTGTTCCTTTAGGCAGTGAAGCAACACTTTTAGGGACTTAGTAGCCCTCAGTTTATGGACATTTATGATTGGGTTTGTAATGCCCAAAAATGTCTATAACACTTGCCCCCTAAAGCATGCGGTCGTTAATCTTTTGATGTCAGGTGAAATGCTTTACCATGAGGATCCGAAGTTTTTTCGAGCTGGGAGGTGACCTGTAATAAGATACAATACAATACATTATCTTGGCAACATTTTTTCATGATCTAGCTGAGGCAGACATTCCCATTCTCAGCTTTATAAATTCATTTTCATGTACATAGGACAGACGATCGTCTGTGTAGCAGACTAATGATTCAGACTCATCATCCTTTGATTTGAATGATCATATGTTCAACAATGATGTACATTTGATGTCTTTATATTCCTGAATATATTGTATCTCGGATGGATGAAACTAGATCCATGGTCTTCCAAACTCGTTCAATCTTCACTCGGAGTACAAGTCGATCCATGTGAAAAATGTTCTGGAGTCGAACATGGAAAGACATCGCCTGCTTACCAGCCAATGATGTAAGTTGTTAATAGGCGCGAGAGGAATCACCAATAATGACAATGACCCTCAAGGTACTACAGTAAAATTCACGTGGTGTTAAAAAGGACTTGGCATCGAACACCACGTAAAATCTCTCGGTCGAAGGCCATTGATGTAAACCTGTTGCCAAAAGTGAGAAACTTGCCATTGAGGCATGCAAGCTTCAAAGTACTGAAAGGGTTATTCCTAAGTCAACTTCTTGGATAATGAGTTGATGTTGATAAGAAGTGACCTGTCACAGGAGGGCCTTAATGAATCCCACCTCAATGACACGGAACGAAGCAAATGATTTTGGAGGTGAAAACAATATGACGATACAGGGTTCAAGGTGGTGGTCATGAAGGAACGGAGCATGAATGTATTGCAGTGGGTGAGACACAAGCGAATTGTCTAAATGAATTCTATTGAACATATTGGCGACACTGACAATGGATTGGTAGCGTTAACCCCAAAGATGGATGGTGTGATGAACCAATGGTGATGACCAGTGAACAGAACAACCCAACCCGACATGGATGTGGAAGGAAAGTGTCATGTTCAAGATCGACTTGCTACCAATAAGGCTTTTTCAAGTTTTCTTCCAAATTTTACCCAGTCATTGCTGACCAGTACCTCTTTACTTTTGTCAAGCTTGAGGAGGATAACATATGCTTGTTCTATAATCCACTCTTTGGGCGAACTTGTCGCTATATTTTAGCGAGCCTAGCGATAGTGAAACTCGTTCTTGTCCATTTGGATGAGTTTGTCGCTATTCGGTTTTGACGAGTTTAACGACAAAGATAACTCGGTCCCTTTCAATTTTAGAGAGTCTAAAAGGAACAGAAAGGAGACTCCAATGATTCTTTTTCATCATATAATCCCTTAAGTCCAAAAAAGTGTAAAATAATACAAAAGGGATGAATTTTCAATAGTTTTGACGAGCCGAACAAGACAAGCGCTCGATCTTTTTGTGTAATAATCCCTCAGGTCCAAAAAAATTAAAATCTAGAGGAGGGATAGCACTTCCGATGACTTTAACGAGCTGGAGAGGCCAATCGCTCAGCAATCTTTTCATATTTTACGAGTCAGTTGAAAAGAGCTTAAAGGAGACTTGTTTTCGAGGAACGAGTGATGGTTTCGGGTAGCAGCTGATTCTAGGTAAGGCTTGGAATTTTCCAATCACGGCAGTGTCACAAGGATGGCTAATAGAATCACTCTTCACATATGTTCCTCAAAGGGGTAAACAATCATATGGGGGTGAAT
>APFE030741081.1:0-14125 GCA_000404065.3 Pinus taeda | reverse complement strand
GGAAAGGAAACTCCAAAGATTCTTTTTCATCATATAATCCCTTAAGTCTGAAAAAGCGTAAAATAATATGAAAGGGATGAATGTTTGGTAATTTTAACGAGCCGAACAAGACAAGCACTCGATCTTTTTGTGTAATAATCCCTCAAGTCCAAAAAGATTAAAATCTAGAGGAGGGATAGCACTTCCGATGACTTTAGCGAGCCGGAGAGGCTAATCGCTCGTCAATCTTTTCATATTTTACGAGTCAGTTCAAAAGAGCTTAAAGGAGACTCGTTTTTCGAGGAACGAGTGATGATTTCGGGTAGCAGCTGATTCCAGGTAAGGTTTGGAATTTTTCAATCACGGAAGTGTCACAAGGATGGCTAATAGAATCACTCTTCGCAGATGTTCCTCAAAAGGGTAAAAAATCAAATGGAGGCAAATGATCGGCTAAAAACAGAGTGGAGGTGATGATGAGAACACGACCAGGGCTCAAAAGCGGATGATAATGCATTCACAATGGTTATTTACCGGAAAATTGGCTCATTTTTTAATGAGCTTAAACTCTAGGGGAAACATTTGCTCATTGCTTATGTTTATTTTTTAACGATCTTGAATTCCGCATTAAAACTGCTCATGGCGGGTTTATTTTTTTAACGAGCTTTAACCCTGTGGTAACACTGCTTGTGATAAGTTTGCATTCCCCCAGCATAATAATGCAAATCGAGGTGCATGCCCCCCAAGCTTCATTGCATTCAACATGGTGGTTGGAATGAAGGTTTATCTCCAAGATCTTTGAAAGAGTCGACTTGGAAAGGGAGTTGTTTCATTTTTTAATGAGGTTGACACAGTAAAAGAACTATCCTCATGGCGACCTTTGATCACAACTCATAAGGGGTTATGAAGGAAAGATCTAGTTCCAATGCCCCCAGTACATAATGTACAACATCACTAAATTGATAATCAGATGATGTAGCTATGGAAGGGATTGGAGGCAATGCCTCGCAATGATCCACACTACCAAAATGTTCTGAGTTCTTATTCATTTTTGTTGATGTAGAAGATCTCATGGGATAGGCTTCCACTATGGCCACTTCTGCCAGCTTACTCGGATGCGGAAGGGAAAAATTCCCCATTAAGGAAGGGTCTTTTAGGAGGCCTACTCCGATATTTTGAAGTGACTGAGATCTTCAGTGGATCATCGGACTGCTTCCCGTAACTTGTGAATTGTTGGGGAGAAATGTTTGTTGGTCGACGATTGTGATTCCCCCTTGGGATGGAAATGCAATTTTCCTAAAGTAGGTCGACACAATGGCTACCATGGTGTATATCCAGGGTCTTCCCAGTAGGATGTTGTAATCGAGGTTTCCATCGATGATTTAAACATCGATTTCTACTGTTTTTCCCCCCAGTTCGACTTGCAAGTTACTTAAAATCCCATATGGAGTGTATGTTCGCCCATTAAATGCTTTTAACGTCGTTGACGATCGCGACAAGGGTGGTGAGCCTAAATTTTTCTAGCAACTCATTGACATAATACATGTAGATGCCCCCTCATCAATAATTGTTCGATGAACAATTTTATTGAGGGCTTTCACTAAAATAAGGAAAGCTAGTTGAGCTGGTAACTGAGGGTCATATCCTTTGTGATCAAAGGCCACAAGATTGGAATCCGCTGGGTCAATCCCACCTATCACTGATAATAAAGCCTACTTTTGGGAGGGGAAATTTTGCAGTACCTCAAGTGTCGACATAGCGGACGACGATTAGGCCAGATCCTCCACTATATTATAATGTTGTGCTGCTCTGGAACGAGGATTAAATGTTGATTTGTGTACCACTCCCTTTAGCGGGTTTATCGTTAGCTCAGGAATGATGGGTGGCACAACTTCGGTCGAAGTTGTTGTCGAATTACTAGGTTGATCTGTAGCCTTGTTGTTCGACATCTGTGGATTTCCATAATCTTTATTCCTTGTCGATATCAAAGCATCATTTTGTTGTTTCGAAATGGATAACATAAGCACTCGGGACGGGGAAGCATTGTCGCTAGCAACCAGATTTGTTCCTATGTTCGAAAATGGATCAGTCAATACCACTGAGGTTTTTGAATCCTTGAAGAATTTTCTAAGCTCAACTTTATATAGACAATCTCTTGTTCGATGATCCTCATCACATATCTGACACCCTGAAGGAGGTTTCCTTTGCCCAAAAGGGTTTGCAGAAGATTTTTTAGTAGATGACTCCTCTTGTTTCTTCTTTTTCCCTTTCTTTTTCTTCTTGCCTCCTGGTTGCTTTGGTTCTTTGCCTTTGTCAGTCGACATGACATTAACCTCTGAGGCAAGAAGTTTGTCATTTGTATTTTGACTGGAAACCGTATGGGCTTTCTTTGACATAGCCTTTATGGTTTTCGTGCTAGTCATACCTATCACACCATTTCCGGCTTGAGAGTCTTTTTTTGATTTAGGAGGGGGAGGAACGGAAAAATCCAGTCTAGGAGCATCAAGGATTTTATCTTAGAGCGTGCTATACTGAGTATAGATCAAATCTAGATATTGTGCACGAGCAATAACTTGCTCTTTAGTGACGACTCCTCCCCTTGCTACATATTCTATAATAGAAGGTAACAATGGCTTAATAAACCATTCAGCCAACAGCTGATCAGGAACATATGTTTTTACCATTCTTCGATGACATCGCCACTCATGAATATGATCAGATATGTGAGTGGTCGTCGTTTGCTTGAAATTGGTAAGCAACTCTGTTCCCGTTTTGTACCTTATGGGTAACTGAAAATGGGTTAAAAAGGTTGTGGCTAGGGTACTAAAGTTATCAAACGAAGCTCTAGGAAATTCAATATATCATTTTGCTGCCGGACCAGTTAACGTTCGCTAAAAAAGGTGAAGCCTGATCGAATCATTGTTGAGAGTGTTTGATGAACACCACAGATGAAAGGTCATCACATGATTCAATGGGTCTTCACCCGGATTTCCATTAAATTTAGGAATATATGACTGAAGTTTATGTGGAATCACCGACCACCAAGGGGCATAAGCAATTGGATCATTCGTCAACCAGTTTAGATCTGGTAATTCTAGAGTTTCTACAAAGGGCAACTATTGATTCAGGTTAGGTGAAGCATACCTAAGATAAGATGGAATCGCCTGAGCAATGGGTCTTTGCATACCAGCATAACATATTTGATGTTGGTAACTTTGATAAGGTTGATGGGCATAACCATTATAGTATGGTTGTTGATAACTACTTTGGAAATGCGGTTGCCCATTACTTACAAAGACTTGTTGCTCAGGTCCCTAATATGATTGCTGGAATTGCAGTTGTTGGTTTTGAACCAGCCATGGTTGTTGGACCATTTGCTGTTGTCCAATATTGGAAGATTGACCAAGATGAGGAGTCATAGTACCTGTTTGAGCCTGAGTCGCTCCAGATAAGGAGGCATTAACCTGAGGTTGTGATTGAATCGTTGAGATGAGAGGCTGTTGTATTGCAACTTGAGAGACTTGGAGTTGACATACAACAGGTAGTTGTGGAGCTATAAAAAGGGTCTCTTTCACCTCTAGTTACCTCACATTAATATGTCAACCGAGAATGTTTTGCTATTTCAAAGAGTGTCTCAGTCTGAGGCTTAGCATTTGTCAGAGTAATGCTTGTAGTACAGCTGTTTTAAAACTACAAAAGCAAATTGATGCGTGTCTACAACTTAACTACTTCAAAAGGCTAAATCACACACTCAAATATGAAGCAATGCATCAATCAAGGGTTCGGTAGCAATAACCCATCCCTTTAGAAACTGATGGAAAAGAAATCGGAGAACAGATCGGGGGTCTGGGAGCCTGGTAGCAGATGCCGATGCTCATTACAGCCTGAGATCGTCCTTAACAAATAAGAAATGAAACGGCAGATAAAGAGAACAGCAATGAAATAGAACAAAAACCTTGAAATGGAACAACAATTGAAAATGGAACAACAATTCGAAATGGAACAACAATTTAGAAATGAAATAGCAATTCAGAAATGAAACAGTAATTCGGAAATGGAACAACAATTCAGAAATGAAACAACAATTTGGAAATGAAACAACAATTCGGAAATGGAACAACAATTCGGAAATGGAACAGCAATTCAGAAATGAAACAACAATTTGGAAATGGAACAGCAATTCATAAATGAAACATCACTTAAGGAAATGAGCAGTAACTAAGTTCAACAAGCTGTGAGTCTATTCAATCACACCAATCCAAACATCAATCCTTCATTCTTAAAAATGTATACACACTATGGAACAACATTGCCTACGGATCCAAGATGGAACAACACTGAAAACCATATAAACACAACGTGCTTAATCTGACTCCGTTATCGCATATGATTGCATCTCAAGATGAAAACAGTAATATTCAAGGATTCAATAATCATATAAAATCAGAACTTCCAAGACATATTCTGTAATGCTAAGGCACAGTTGCATAACACAAAAACTTTGTAATGGAACAACAGTATCTTGTAGAGATTAACCGTATTACATCAACACTTGAAGGAATAGTAACATGATGCAGCGTCAATACAACACTTTTGTTTGCAGGAACATTAAATGGGTTAAACACAACAGAGCATGTAACATAAACTTTATAAAACACGGCAGATTACCAGATCACGTCGATAAGAAAACCACACAGAAACCACGCGTAATGGTACAAGAGCAAGTTTCCTCCAGGGCCGGGCCCTTAGCCTCCAGGGGTACACCGCTTAAGGTTGATCCAGGCTCAGAGATAAAAGAGTAACCAAGTCTGTATTAATGCATGAAGTAAAATTACAGTAACACAATTCTTAACAGGACGTAATGATCATAGTCTTGATCCTTTTAAAAGAAATTACATAAAGGCATCCTCCTCTTTAGCTAACAATTCTATCCCTTATATAAGGATGACGATAGAGACATCTAGATGCAGAAATAGATAAAACAGTGATCCCTCAGGATCAAGGATCCTGAGGGATTCACAGAATCATTAATCCTGAGTTACTTCTTCTCTTTTCTACGCCGAGCTGGTATCTCTGCTTCCTTTCCTAGGTTGGTCCGTTTTGATCTGGTTTGCATGTGGTCTCCCGTCAAAGGGACAACAATTAATTCATCTTTGTCTTTTCCTTTAGGATGGCCACTTTTCGTTTTTCCTCCCTCCTGTACATGGAAATGACAATTGTCAGTGTTCTATCTTAATCTCACATGTTTCGTTATAATTCTTTATTATTTTCTAAGTTCAAAATGCAAAAGGGCTTATAAGTCCTAATGAAAAGATACTGAAATAACCATCAAAACATACCTTCTTTGATACTCCACACACCCCCCAGCTTACCCTTTTTCATGGCCTCATGAAAACATTGTAGTTGACATGCAAGGCAGTGAGTGAGTAGGCTGGAGATGGAATCTCATGTGAGGGCCTACAGCCATGATGTGAAACTAAATGATCAAAGAAATGGCCTGTCTGACCCTCAAGCATCTCATACAGGGCTTGGTATCTGGGTGTAGGATGCCAAATGATTAGACTCTGGAACCTATATCCTAACCAGGATGGTCCTGCCCTCAAAACAATTTCACTGTAGAGGGGAAAACGGTTGGCAGCAAGTTTAAAGTTCTCATACTTAAATGGTTCTCTGAGCTGGATATTCAGATTAGATATTCAATATCGAAATTTAGCTGCATCAATGGCAGGGTCTTTAATAGAGGAAAATTATTCAAGTCCCTGCCGAATGATTGCCTCATGCATGGGTCCTAATGCTTCAATCACTCCTGGAGCCTTCATGAGATTTCTATGTCTCTTCCATAACTATGCTAGGTCCCTAGGCTCAGCTCTTACCCATAGATCTAATCCGTTTTCTTGTCTTTGAAAATCGTTGTAGGCTTTGAGCCATTTAATTTGATTGACTGCAAATGAGATAAATGTTTGCAATTGAATGTCCCCAACAAAAGGGCCAGGGTTCAGTTTGGTCTCTTGTTCTAGTACAAGGTTATGCAAGTAAAATTCACACAATAATCTTTGCACTTTTACCCCGTAATCTTTACAACAGTTTATGAAATCATCTATGGTGTTAATTTGTATGGGAGCACCTGCTTTAACAACCTTTATTTTCAATTTCAAATACCTTTCCATTAAAAATAGGGCATAGTTCTTAGCAGGGGCTCTACAAGCTAGGACGTCATTGTATAGAGAACACAAGGTATCCATCTATTTGATAACTACATCTAATCTACGAGTTACCTTTGCAACTTTCTCTTGTTCCTTCTGCCATCCTTCGAAGGCCTGGCTTTCAGATAAGTTGACGTTCCTTAGCTGCTACTGTAGTTCTTCATATTTTTCTCGGGGGACTGTTTGCTTCCTAAGATTTTCTGCTTCTTGCTGGGCCTACTTCAAACCTTTTTGAAGGGTTATCACTTTCAGATCCTTTTTCCATGCATTCGTGGAGACCGAGAGCTTTACCTGATGATGCAGGAGCATCGGACCTGGCCAACAATGTGGAAGATTGTCCACATGTTGTGGCCTGACAGGGTGAAATTTGTTACTGTGTGTTAAAATCCAGGAGGTCGACTTCGTGAATAATTAGTTATAGTTATTATTGGAAAGAGTGACATATCTCCATTTAGTATTTGATTGTTAGGCGCATTAAAATAGTTCTGTTGGAATAAATTTCTGGACGTTCGCCTTATCTATCTGTCAGCGTAATTAGTGGCATAACAGAAGTTAATTAAGGGGCGATTCTGGTGTTAATTAATTGTAAACTGAAGATCTTTGGAGCGTATCAACGCCGAGTCCTCATGGGCCTGAAATCTGGTAAATTGTTGTGTTATGTACCTGTGCTAACCGCAGATTGTGACAAATACAGTTGTGTTGGACCAGATTCTCGGGCAAACATTGAACTTGTACTAAACGCCCAACGGAGATATGGCGGAGGGGCGTATTCACTGGAGGAAATTGCGGAAAAAAAAAGGAATACGTGGATGCTTTTTCAAAAGGCGCAGGATCCAATCACTAACAACGATGACAGGGGGGGAATTAACTCAGCAGTGGTAAGCAATGAGAGATCCAGGAGTGATTTACATCAAGCAGTAACAACAAAAAGAAAAAATTCTCCCACTGCGCGTATGTCAATTCCGGCCTTCTATTTCCCTGGAGAGGATTCCTTCATTTGCTCCAGCAGCGTCCCTAATTTGATGACCAGCATACGGTTCTGTGCAGGGGACACAAGTATAAAGATTTCTTCAACGTATTTGTGAATGGGACACCGCAGATTGATAAGGGTGCTTTGAGTCATTTCAAGATCGAACCTCCAGGAAAAGATGGTTGAATTGTTTTATGGTGTTGAACCAGCGTTTTTATTTTGGAATTTTTTTACTGTTCAGATAGAGATATATTAAGGACCTGCGCTATCCATAATAGAGCAACAGATGTTTAATGGATTGTTTTTTTTCTTTGTTTTGGGTGTGACCTTTGAAAAGCGGATTTTAAAGCCTGAGGTGCTGTGTATCCGTGGATGCAAATGAGTTGTGTTTCTTTGTAATGATATTAATATTAACACAGTGGCAATAAAACGATTTCCGTTTTTTGTTTGAAACAATGGGTACCATTTTTGTGTATGTGTTGATCAAGAAGGCCCTGTCTTGACAGCCTGCGGTTTTCAGGTTAAAGAAGAGCGTTTTGAATCAATCAGAATTATGGTGTTTGCAAAATAACTTATTGGTCTCAACGCTGGTGCATTATTTTTGGTATCAGAGCCAAAAGATCCAGGTGGTTGCAGCTAAGATGCCACCAAGGCGAGGAATTGGTCGAGGAAGACCAGAACCCAATGCAGTCCTGATAGACGAAGTGCGAAGACTGCGTGAATGAATGGAGACAATGGAAACAGCCCAGAGAAGAGCACCAGACGTGAAAACTGAGAGTTATTCAGAAGATTCTGATGAAGAGGACGAAGCAGGAGAAGAAAATGAAACTGCCAAAGTTCTCAAGATGCTGGCAAAAGTTAGCAGCAAGCCCAAGATAGAAATTCCTATGTATGATGGGAGTTTAAATGCCGAGGAGCTCATGGATTGGATCAAATCCATAGATCAGTATTTCTATTATGAAGAGGTTGAGGAGAATAAGAGGGTGAAGTTTGCAGTCACTAGATTGAAGGGCCATGCAGCTATCTGGTGGGACGAGTTACAGACATCAAGAATGCGAAAGGGGAAATCTAGGATCAAGCAGTGGGATAAAATGGTAAGCAATCTCAAAGCCAAGTTTTTTCCTAAGGACTATCATTCGAATCTTTTTAAGCAGATGCAAAATTTGAAGCAGAAGGGAATGTCTGTTAAAGAATATACTGAAGAATTTTACAGGTTAAATATCAGAATAGGGCATGTAGAAGATGATTTGGTGAAAGTAGCCAGGTATATTAATGGGCTAAGGTATGAGATCCAAGATGAGATTAGCCTGTTAAGTTTGAACATTGTTGAGGATGCCTATCAAGAAGCCTTGAAGGCAGAGGAAAAACTCTTGTGCAAACAAAACCAGAGGAACAGAGGTAAGAATCCAGCAAACGAAGGAAGGATACTTGAATCCAAAGTTCAACACTCTCAGAATGAGGCAGGGAGTGCGAGCAATAGAGCACCACAAAGAGGAGATTTTGGCCGTGGAAGGTTTGTGCCCAGAGACAGAGGCCGAGGAAGAGATGTCCGGTGCTTTGCATGTGGTGAATGGGGACATGTACAATGGGATTGTCCTCATCAGAGATCAACAAACCAGCGCAACGTGAATGTTGCAGAAGCCAAGGAGGAAATTCCTCAACCTGAAGCTAAAGAGGAACCACCAGAAGACGGAGAGTCCCTATTAATGAAGCGGGTATTACTGAAAGGAGCAAAGGAAGCCAAAGAACCAATTCAAAGAAGGACTTTATTCAGAACTGTATGTAAGTCCAAGGGTAAGTGTTGCAAGCTGATAATTGATAGCGGTAGTACTGACAACCTTGTTTCTACAGAGATGGTGGATAAGCTAAAGTTGGAAAGGACAGTACACCCCACTCCTTATAAAGTGTCGTGGCTCCAGAAAGGCCATCAAATTTTTGTGACTGAACAATGTAAAGTTGACTTTCAGATTAGCACTTATCAGGATGTTATTTTATGTGATATAATGCCGATGGATGTCTGCCACATATTGCTAGGGAGGCCCTGGCAGTTTGACCGAAATGCCATACATGATGGCAGAAGAAATACTTATACTTTGGAGAAAGAGGGGAACAAGCATACACTACTGCCGCTGAAAGCTGAAGATAATAAAGAAGCCCTTGGAAACAGCGTTACATTGATGAATGAGAAGACCCTGTTGCAGGAAGATGAAAAGGGTAAGGAGATGCATTTGGCTGGTGTTGGCAAACCCAAGGTAATTTTAACTTCTAAAAATTTAGAAGATTTACCTGAAGAAATTCAGAATTTCTTGAATGATTATGCTGATATTGTTGTGGATGAGTTGTTACCCATCAGGAGTATTAGTGACCATAATGATCTAATATCGGGAGTCAGCTTGTCAAATAAAGTAGCCTACAGGGTAATGCAGGAAAATGTTGAAGCTGGAACACAAGTGAAAGGGTCGATGGATAAATGGCTAATCAGTGAAAGCCTTAATCCATGTGTTGTGCCAATAACACTCAGTCCAAAGAATGAAGATGTGAAGGAATATGCAGTCTCTAAAGAAGAGCTGAAATTGGATCCGAAGAAAATCCAAGTAGATGTGAATTGGCTAACTCCTAGAAGCATATTTGAGGGAGATGTCAAAAGCAGATGGGGGGAATGCAGTAGCAAAGACAAGCAGCGAGCAGATATGAGGAGGCGGAAAAAGAAATTCCAAATAGGTGATTTAGTTATGTATTGCCGAAAGGTACCTATACTAAAAGCCAAAAGAAGAACCACAAAGAGACGCCATAACAGACAAAAGCCCAAAGCAGGTGTTATCACTGAAAATACTATTGCCAAAAAATTGTTTAGCCTAGCCTAAGGACAAGGTGTTTTTGCAGTGCAGGAATACTCTTTAACAGTTTCGCAGCGCATAATGTTCAAGTGTTTTCGTAGCGTAAACTGAAATCAGAGTTTGAGCTTTGGCTTCGAATTCCTTTTCCAAAAATAAATATTTAAATTCTTTGCATGTATCTGTTATATCATCCTTTTCCCTTGTGAATTGGGCTGAAAGGAAGTTGGAAACAGAAATGGTTAAGGTATTGATTCTTCATTATTGGTCAACCACATACTTGCTTTTAAGTATGAAGTTACTTTGGTTGGTCTACTGCCTTTCTACTCATGTTATGCAGCTTGGCGGATATGACAGCACATCCTTGTCTGAATCTGAGCAAGCACATCAGGCCAAGAAAGATCTAGCAGACCATAAGGTCATTGAGCATCACGTATGAGCGTAGAGGAGACTAGCATGAGCTCTCCAAGATCATCCATCCAGTTAGTTATGAACTGCTTAGTGCATGGAGATCAGTCTGTATCAGGTGGCAAAGCGATGTCAATCCTACAGGAGTTCAATTTCAATTCCAAGCAATTACTCATCGTGTATCAATGTGGGATATGCATGGTTCCAGGAGGGATGTTTTAAAATTCGTGGTTGCAGCACCACCTCCCAAATCATTGTTTTAGTTGAATGATGCAGTTTCAAGCAGTGTTAAAATTTTCAATCAGCAATTAAGGGAAGAGAAATCGTAACTACGCATTTGCTATAATATGACATGAGAGATAAAGGTATCAGATGAACAGTTTGGGGAAGGAAAACTGAAATTAGAATTGCACAATCCACGTTCCCACAAGCTCTGCATCACAAGGAATTTGCCTGAAGAGTTATATGGTACCATACTCATGTGTACGAAAGATAATTAACCTGTACAAAAGGATCCTATGATCTACAAATTTTGCAATTCCTTAGATAGCTACCGTGCAGAGAAATTGTGATCCCTGCGAAATTAGAATTCTTCAGGGCTAGGAATCGTTAAAGAAACTCTATGTCATTGGGCAAATCGTGGTCTTCATGTGAAGTACAGTCAGTGAGAGAAAATAATGAATTCATGAGTTTCGGTTCCTCCCTGACGATGGCATTCTTTCTCCCATGCATCTATGTGTTGATTCAACATCTCTCCAAATTGTGCCAGGGTCTCATTAAGAATTGGAAGGAGACTCTTCTCTATCTTTACAACAGGGCTTCTTGTCTCAAGGTTGTTTACCGCCTGCAAGTTGAAATATAATATGTTAGTTTCTAATTGTATAAATTTTCTTATCAATGAAGATTGCGTGAAAGCTCTCAGAGTACTCAGGCAGCTGAGGAGCGTGCTCGGAGGTTTCAAATGGGGGTGCTCTGTCATAAAAAAGGTATGAATTCAAATATCCCCGGCCATCAAAGCCTGAGGCGTCACGAATTTATAAAGCTCATAAAGGAATGAGTGGCATAGAACCACGTGTAACATCATAGGTGGATTTTACGGAAAATGTACTCCCTCGCATAAAAGCAAACAATTACAACACAGTTCATTTGATGGCGGTGGCAGAGCATTTTTATTATGGATCATTTGGATATCATGTCATAAGCTTTTTGTTCCCAGTAGTCGGTCAGGCACACCAGAGGTCCATAGAGCAATTAGTGATTGCAGAGAAATTGGAATTCGCGTGTTGGTTATTACAGGTGATAACAAGATCCAATAATGGCGGTTTGTTCTTCAGGAAGGCCCTGCTTGTGGTGGGCCGAGAGGTATCTCCAGGACTGTCTCTGCGGATTTAGGGATTATGCTTCTCTTGGCTTTTGGGTTGATCAGCTTTTTCAGCTGGGCCCTCGCTGAAATTCCTCAGATCGTTACCAATTTCAAATCTGGATCGTCGAAAGGAATCTCGCTTGCATCTCTGATGACATGGCTTATTGGGGATTTGTTCAATCTTATTGGGTGTTTGCTGGAGCCAGCAACGATCCCTACACAACTCTATACAGCAGTGATTTATACCATTACCACTGTGGTCCTAAGTTGGCACGTTGTATATTATGGCTATATCTGCAAGTGGTAGAAAGCCAGGAAAGCTAAGTCAACACCCAAGAAACAACATGAAAACGGTGCAAGCATTAATCGGCCCAGGCAACGTGAAAATGCAAAGACAGAGCCCGTGAATGTGTCAGAAAGCATAGCTGATTCTGCCGAGCTAGCCAAGAGAAAAGATGCAGATTGGGAGAAATTCTCTACTGGGAATACTGCGTCTAGTTTACCTATTCCTTCCATTTCTCCAGGTCGTGAGACATCTATTGGAAGGAATCTATATTACATGTCTGCAAGATCTCTAACAAGCGGCCATACCCCTACGCCTGGTTCATATCTGGCTTCACCATTCCGTGGGTCAGGTCGAAGTTCTCCGACCTTTACATTAAACCAAGCATGTGTAGACGACGAAGGATTGCTCACCGACCTTGTTTCTGCAAATAATAAGAATTCAAAAACCACGCTACGTAGTGTTGCTGCAACAATGTTCTTTGTGGGTGGACTGAATTTCTTCCATCTACTTAATGTTCACAACACTACTATGGTCTTTGATTCTACTAAGGTTGAGAGGGCATCAGTTGTACTAACAGGGAGGAGAATCTTGCAGGGAGCGAGTTCACTTACAGTAAGGGACTTAATGATACAAGAACAATCAAGGAGTCCAGTAGGGACATACTTGGGATGGGTTATGGCTATTATCTATATGGGTGGACGGTTTCCACAAATCTGTCTAAATATACACCGAGGAACTGTTGAGGGTCTAAATCCATTGATGTTCCTATTTGCGATAATTGGTAATACAACCTATGTGGCAGGCATTGTTGTAAGGACTTTGGAATGGAGAAAACTAAAGCCAAATTTGCCATGGCTTGTGGATGCTGCAGCCTGTGTGTTTTTAGATTGCTTTATTTTGGCTCAATCTGCCTATTATAAGACTAGGAGGTCTGATGATCAAGGTAAAATTTTCTTGAAGAAGCCAATGAACCTGCTCATATTACAGGCATATGCTGTTCAATAAAAGGCACAGCTGTCAAAGATCAGACCACCATGGCTCTACTGGTTTGAATAAAAGGAGGACTGTGTTTTTAATTCACACAGCAGTTTCGTAGCGCGCTATGAAACTGCTGTAGGTGATGTTTTTAAATGCAGGCAGTTTGAGTTTGTTATCATGAGCGGGAAATTATTTTTGAAAAAAGAGACACATGTCAATCAATCCCGCCTACAGCACATCAGCAACATGGCAGCAGTACATACCAGGGGTTATTAAAGGCTTCAAACATGCGGTTATATATCAGAGCAAATTAAGGAAAACAGGGACCGGGAAAACAGAGGATATTTCTGCAACAAATGGTTGAGTCAGCAACACATTCAGGATCCAAGACAGCAAGTACAACGAATGCTCCTCAAGATACATTTCAACTCCTACATGAAGAACACAGCTGTCAAAATCAAGAAGGAATCAAGTAAACAAGGAGAAAGAAGCAGAATTTGATTAGAACTAGGACTCTTTGCATTAAAAGCAATACCTCTGTATTTAGTAAATTAGTTTCAATACGGATAAGGTAGTTAGTTTTAAGTTTTCGAGCTCCCTTCATGCTTGTTGAGGAGACTCAAGATAGGGATAGCTTTATTTCCTATATATAGCAAGAACTTGGATGTATCAAGGGTTGGATACTTATGCAAAAAACAGAGTTTTTATTGGTTGATGTATAAAGCTTTTTTACAGTAATAGATAGACTGTTTTATTCTTCCCAAGATTCATAATATGTTCAAATGCTCAAGATGTTGGTGGTTTGGTCTAATGTAAGTTTTACAGCTTTATGAGTATGCAATCACTCTGAATTCATCATTGATGCTCAGACTTCCTGTGCATACTTGTAAGTTGAGGTTCTTGTCCTTCATGTTTTACAGCTCAGGTACACAATCACTCTGAATTCATCATTGATGCTCAGACTTCCTGTGTGTACTTATCAGCTGATGGTTATTTGATGAATGTCTTGAATGTTTAAACGTTACATGCCTTGGCTTCTATGAATGAACAGTTAATAGTTTACTGATAAGATGTTTGGCTCCATGAGCCCAATGGAAGAAAGGTTAT
>APFE030741068.1:40476-70378 GCA_000404065.3 Pinus taeda | reverse complement strand
TACAGAAAAGTAAAGTTGAGGTTGCAAGGTGGAAGGGTTAAAAACACTTCTGGGTGTTCTACATATTCCTGCATTGGCCATAAATCTGATCTCTATAAGCAAGTTGGATGATGCAGGTGTAAAAATAGTGTTCGAGATGGATATGTGCAAGATGGTTTTAGGAGCATTGGTATTGATGCAGGAAGTTTGAATTGGAACCCTGTACAAGATACAAGTTAGCACTATTGTTGATGGGTGCAACAGTTCCGTGGTTCCTGAAAGTGGAGCAAAAAATCTAGTGGTCTCTGGAGAGAAGACCATGCTATGGCATCAAAGGCTTGGACATATTGGAGAGAAGGGCCTTCGAATACTTCATGGTAAAGGTATGGTAGAAGGTATGAGTAATAGCTCTCTGGGTTTTGATTTCTCTCAAAATTGTGTATATGGGAAGAAGAATCGGGTAAGTTTCCCTTCTGGTGGTAAGAGGGTGAAACATATATTAGAGCTTGTGCACAGTGATGTGTTTGGACCTCTGAAGGTTCCATCAATAGGTAAGTCTATGTACTATGTATCATTTATAGATGACTTCTCAAGGAATACATGGATATATTTCCTCGAAGAAATCTGAAGTCTTTGACAGGTTTAAAGAATTTAAGGCTCTGGTGGAAAACTAGAAAGAGAAGAAGATAAAGCTGCCAAGGATAGATAACGGTGGAGAGTTTTGTAGTAACGAATTTGAAGAATTCTGTAAGAAGTGTGGTATAGCATGGAAGAATACTACTCCATATACACTTGAGAAAAATGGAGTTGCAGAAAGGATGAACAAGATGTTGATGGAAAGGGCAAGAATCATGTTCAGTGGTGCCGAGTTAGGACAAGAATTCTGGGTAGAGGTGGTGGAGACAACATGTTACCTGCTCAATAGATCACCTTCATTAGCATTGGAGGATAAGACTCCACAAGAGGTACAGACTGGTAAGAAACCCTCTCTTTCACATCTAAGGGTATTTGGATGTGATGCATATGTACATGTTCCAAAGGAGAAAAGAACCAAGTTGGATAGTAAATCTAAAAAGTGCATCTTTATTGGGTATCAGGATGGTTTAAAGGGTTATAAGCTTTGAAACCCAGTAACAAGGAAGGTTGTGTCAAACTAAGATGTGGTGTTTAGAGAGGTGAAAGATGTTATTAAACATGAACTACCATCAAAGGAACCTGAGAATAAAGAGTTTGAGCTAAAGGAGGAAGAACCAGACTCTATAACAGAGGAGGAATCAAAAGATGAAGAGCCACAAACTCCGGGTGTAATAAGATCAGTTCGAGAAAGAAGGCAGCTAGAAAGGTATAGTCTATCTTCTTTCTGTTCAAATATTGCTTTATCTATTATTGATGATGATCCCAAAACTGTGAAGGAAGAAGTAGATTCAGAGTATGGAAAACTATGGAAAGAGGCCATGGTTGATGAAATGACATCTTTTCACAAAAATGAGGCTTGGGATCTGGTGGAGTTGCCGGCTGGAAGGAAACCCATTGGTAGCAAATCGGTGTTCAAGAAGAAGAAAAATGCATAAGGAAAGGTGGAGAAATATGAACCTTTGTTGGTAGAAAAAGGTTATTCCTAGGTGTCGGGAATTGATTTTGGTGATATTTTTTATCTTGTTGCCAAGGTAGCTTCTATTAGATTACTTTTATCTATTGCTGCTGCGTTTGCCTTTGAGGTAGAACAGATGGATTTGAAGACAGCATTTCTTCACAGGGATCTAGAAGAGAAAATCTACATGAATCAACCTGAAGGCTTTACGGTGAAGGGTAAGAAAGAACTAGTATGCAAGTTAAAGAAGTCTCTGTATGGGTTAAAACAATCACCAAGGATGTGGTATAAAAGATTTGATACATTTATACGGGGACTTGGCTTCAGTAGAAGCAAAGTAGATCACTTTTTGTATTTTAAATTAATTGGTGACCATGTTATTTATCTGGTCTTGTATGTGGATGATATGTTGTTGGTTGGAAATGAGAAAAAAATTATCTAGGATTTGAAGACCCAATTTTCCTCCAAATTCGACATGAAATATCTTGGTGCTGCAAACTATATTTTGGGCATGGAAATTAAAAGAGATCAGGAAAAGAGGAATCTTTGGTTAAACTAGAGGAGGTATGTTGAGACAATATTGCAGAGGTTTAATATGCAGGATAGTAAACCGATGAAGGTTCCTATTCTTGTAGGTGTAAAGTTATCTGCTAAATAGTGTCCCAATACCTAAGAAGAGGAAGAAGACATGTCCCCTGTTCCATATGCAATGCAGTTGGTAGCATGATGTATGTGATGGTTTGTACTAGACTAGACATTACACATGCAGTGGGAGTATTGAGTAGGTTTATGTCAAAACTAGGGAAGGATCACTGGACAATAGTGAAGCAGGTGTTCAGGTATTTGCGTGGCACTAGTGATTATGGTTTGTGCTACCAAGGAAGACCAAGATTAGACAAAGTGTTGGATATTCATGGATTTTTTGATGTAGAATGGGTTGGAGATTTGGATCAGAGAAGATCTACAAGTGGGTATGTGTTTAACCTATTTGGAGGTGCAGTTAGTTGGATGAGTAAGAAACAATTTGAGTGGCACTATCAACTATAAAGGGAGAATACATGGCAACCACTCATGAAAGCAAGGAAGTAGTTTGGTTGCAGAGATTGTGTTCAAGTATGGGGTTAGTACAGGGAGCTATAAGGATAGACTGTGACAACCAAAGTGCAATTTTCTTAGCAAAGAACCTTGCTTACCATTCAAAGACAAAGCACATCAATGTTCAATATCACTTTTTGAGGGATATGATAGATGACAAAAAGGTGTTGCTGGTAAAGGTGGACACTTTGAAGAATATTGCAGATGCATTGACAAAATCTGTGAGCTCTGATAAGTTCTCTTGGTATAGAGAAACAATGGGCATTGTAGGGCTGGATAAATGACTAAGATCTCTTATGGCCCTCTATGGAAAGAAAACAACAAGTGGGAGAATGTTGGGTTGTGTTATATTCTTTCCACAACTAGCCGACGTAGTTAACCGGGGTGTTAGAGGGGGGGCAGAGTCCCCCTTCATTGTGTCGATTGTGCAGCGGGGGGCTCACCGAGGGGATGGCAGCCCCCCCTATCCGGGGGGTTTGAGGGGGGGCTAGTGGCCCCCCTCTATGCGGTCTAGGGCAGCACCCTAGGATTTTTCTTTTTCTTTTGGACCCTATATTAGGTTGGGTGAACCTACCTATGGTTTTATGCATGGCTTTCACACATGGTTTTGGACGCGATGGTTTTTGGTCCATGGTATTGAATGCTTTGGCATGTATAAATATGTATTGTAACATTGAAAGGAATATAATGAAAAATCAATCTGGTAGTCCCGATTTTGGGATCCATGGGAAAATCTCTGTGTATATGTGTTTTATGTGTTATGCTCTCGCATTGTTTATTTTCTGTGTTTTAGAATTCGTATGTAGGTAATTTATGTACAAGGTTAAAACCTAGACCCTCATCATCGACATGAAATGAGGAATAAAGTGGAATGAAACGAATAAGATCCAAGACTGTAGCAAAGGGTCAAATAATGTATAGGTAATAGACTGCAGATAGGACTTCTCTTGAACATTGACGACATGACTTCGTAGTGTGGTAGCATTTGACTCAACATAGGAATAAAATTCATGATGATGAAATGGAATAGTCAGATGAGAGGAAACAATGCATCACCCAAACTCGGGAGGGCAAGTGACCGAGTGAGGATACCCCAAATCTAACATGAGAAGTAGAATAGTGTCATGTTAAAGAGTGTCATGTTAAAGAGTGACATGTTGCCTATACAAAGGATGTTTCATTTTCATTTTTCCCCACTATTTCTAGCGAGTACCCCAATTATTTTTTCCCACAAGCTTGAAGGGGATAGCATATGCTTGTTATATAAGTTCACTCTTCGAATGAATCCATCCTAGTAAGTTTTACGAGCCCTAGGAAGGAGAAACTCGATCTCATCATGGTGACAAGTCTTTCGTCGTAAAAAATTTAATGAGTCTGACAAAAGAATAACTCGATATCTTTTACATATTTAGAGAGTTTGAAAAAGAGACGAAAAAGAAAAGTCCATCATGTCCCTTTTTGTAATTTGTCCCTCGAACCTAAAATGGTAGAAAACAATATTCGAGAGAACCTCTTGACCATGTCGATCAAGGTGTACCTTTTTCGTAAATAGCCAATCTTAGCCCAAAAAAGGGGTAAACATATATTGAGACGACATCAATTCATTTAATTTAACAAGTTCGAAAAGACAAATCCTTGGTGATTTTTTCATGTTTTGAGAGTTAGAAAAGAGCTCAAAGATGACTCCAGAGAGGTTCCTTTTTCTTTTGTTTTTAACGAGTCTGAAAAAGAGATAAAACAAAAACTTGTTGAATCGGTCAAGAATAATCATTGTATCCACAAAAAAGTACCTATAACTGCACAAAAGAAACCACTCATCACTGATATTGAGAA
Organism: Pinus taeda; assembly: GCA_000404065.3. Lineage (NCBI taxonomy): Eukaryota > Viridiplantae > Streptophyta > Pinopsida > Pinales > Pinaceae > Pinus > Pinus taeda. The sequence goes on along the minus strand of APFE030741068.1, from coordinate 65,880 downwards.
AAATAGTAAAATATGAATAAAATATTGGCAAAAATGAAATTAGAACTTATAAATAGACTACAAGTAAAAACTTTTTTACCATTTCACTGGAGTAAGTTTAAGAGTGCATTTTTACCCCATTTTCCTCAATTTTCAGGTGAATAGTGTGGGAGATCTAGGGCATAATTTCTCGAACCATTAGAAACAGGGAAGATCTTTTCCTTTTCTCTTGCATTTCATTACATTTTTATGCATTTTCATTGATTTTTTCTTTCCAGAAGGAGGGATTTTAATTTTTAACCCTGTGGGCGATCATCGCGGGTTTGCTCATCAGACTTGCAATGGTCTCCCCTGAGCCAAAAGTTCCTCGCGATGGCATCACATGTTTAATAAAAATAGATGCAATGACTGCAGGGAAAAATTTTTAGGGAAAAATCTCTGAGTTTAATCCGTGAAAAAGCATTAATTAAATTTTAATGATTGTTTGTAGGATATTTTTGACAACATGGTCCTTGAATGGAAGGAAAGAGCCCATGAGGCAGAAGACCACCAGATAGCCCAAGATCTAGAATGTGTGAATACTTTAATGAACTGTGGGTCACTGAAATTATTTAGAATTACATGACTCAGAGCCCAAAATGAGTCGCTACACTACTTGATCAGTCTATGGGATATTGATTGGGAAATCTTCATTATTAGGGACTAGGAGTTGGAACTGGAAGAGACAAACATTTACTTCATTACTAGATTGTCTAAAAGAGGAGAAAGAGTTCAACTCTTCAGATCTTGCCCTGGAGGTGAGTGCACTAGTGCTCTAATCATGAGACATTGCCCAAGTGCTAAGATGACAATGCGTGGGAAGGTGAAGATAGCGACAGTCAACAATGTTCCCTTGAGAATTATTCCATACACTAAAGCTCTCGTATCTAGGATGCAGGCTTTACATGAGACTTCACATCCCAATTCCACTATGTAGTAGTGTTACATAGGAAAATTACCTCCTCATCAGCTTAGAGGAGAAGGGCAAGATGACTGAAAGATTGGCCAAGTTCATAGGTCTATTTTCCAAGCTAACGCTCTCTAGGAACTAGCAACATTCTTTATAAAGCTTCCTAGCCATGCATCAGGTGTGTTAGTCCCTAGGGTAACTCTGTTTGTTGCCTCAGGAGGAGTGTTAATCAACTTGAGTGAGTTTCTGGAGGTCAAAGGAGCAATTTGACCAAGAAATATCCCTATATTCACTCCTATGTCAGCTCATAAAGCAGGGAAACATCCAAATTTGACTTGTTTGGGGAAATTTCTATTCTTGATGGAGTCTACAAACATGGAAAGAGCAATAAAGCATGAAAACATCTCTTCTTTTTCCAAAAATAACTCATGAAGGATTTGGCAAGGCTTATCCTCTCATACTATATGTTTAAGGCTAGGGCCATTTTGAAAGAGGTCGAAAGTATTGAAAGGATTTCCTATTGACCATCGAAACTTGTATTAGACATTGGCTCTTCAAGAGGTTAAGAAGAGAGAGAGAGAGGAGCTAGAGGAGTAAGGGAAGACTGATGCAACTAATGGTTATAATCACTATTTTCTATCATTAATATAGACCTGTAATTGTGTTGTCCAGTCCATGGCATTGGTATTGTGATTTATTTACATGTTTATGCAATGCTAATGATTATGAGTATCTTATATGTATGCAGTTAGATATCCCTATGTATTATTGTATTGATTGTTGAAGTTATATGTTGTGATATTACGCCTCGTATTGTTTATGTGCAGGTATTGATCTTGGAGCTTGTTGTGGGGTTTTCCACTCTGCTACTTTGCGTTCTCTAGCAACACCACACCAAGATCTGAGGTAGCAATCATTCTTCTTACTTTGATTATCATTTCACTAATATAGATATGTGCATGTATCTTTGGGTTAGCTGTAGCTAATTTGATTGTCTGCCAGGGATCCCGAGAAGATCCTTGAGGGTATCACCACCAACAAACACCCATGCATTAATCCCTATAGCAAAATTGATGACTCCACTAGGGACTACACGTAGTTCCCTGTTTTCTCCCAGAAATTTCCCAGATCTCTCTTTCTTCTAGGCCTTCTTTTACTTCTTGATCCCCTTTTCGACCACTCAGGACTATAAAACACCCTTCTCTCATTTCTAAGCCTTAGATTTGATCCCCACAACCTTGTTCTCAAGCCTATTCCTCACTAACACACCCTACCAATGCAAATAGTGCTTTATAAAGCATTGTAGCCTTGCAAATAGAGCGTTAGTTCAGCCACTAACTCTCTGTGTCCTCCATTATAGTGCGTTAGCATGCCACTTCTTGATAGGAAGCTAGTTTTGTGACCTCATGGGTTGGGAAAATTTCTTGTAGACTGATCAGGGATCTGCAACTGTGCATGTTTGATTGATATCTGTCTCTTGAACAAATTTTTCTTTTTAGAAAAATAGCTTTACTACTTGAAGTTTTTCATAAAAAAGAAAATACAATTTTTTTTATAGTTTTTCTTCTTAGTTGTTTAGATATGCATTTATTTAGTTTTAAAAGTTGTTAGAGAGCATTGTATTTCTATGGGTTGTGCTTGTGTTTTACTATACTGGATGCATGGTATATATTGATGTATAAATGAATCCTTGCTTGTAGAAGCAACCCATTCATAGAAGTGAAATTTAAAGCATTTTTTCTACATGGCTTGAGTTAGAGTCCCACATAACTTCATACGTCAGCACCCCCACTAAAGAATTTAACAAAGTACATTTAAAATTTACATCGTAATAAAATCAATCAGGAACTCTTTTTCGAGTAAAAACATATTAGTTTAGGCTAGGATCTTGGGTTAGGTAGTTGTGAGTTAACTACCCAAGATCATACACCGAAACTAGTGTCATTAATGAGGGTAATCCTTCTACACTCATACTATCCAGGACCACTCCAGTCAAAGCGGAGCTAAATGTGAGACAACATCGGACTGTGAACGAAGTTAGCCCACCTTCACTTACATCTATTTTGGGTATTCTTTGTATCAGGGATCCCTTTAGAGATATCGGAGTTGAGTTGAGGACTCAGGTATCCTACCCACACAATGTATTGTCTATGACCATGTCCCCCCCGGTAGTGTTTGTGATTTGAGGTAACCAGAATGGCCATAATTTCTAGGGATGAACACAATGAGACTAGGGCGAGCTACCCTGATATCTAAACAGACGAACCTACTCTCTCTTTAGTTTTTGGGAGGGTGCTCATCTTCACGAGAGTACTTGGCCCCTTAATCTGAGGTTCAGGTGAAGCTCAACAGTAATCGTAACTGTACATTTGGCCAACTCTCTCTTTTATCCATTGTTATACTAGGTTTCATCTCCAGTAAATGGCGGTTATCAGATAGGGTCATACCCTTTGCTTGTTGATTGACTTATTTAGAGCATTTTTTATTTTTTAGGTGCCAGTTTGTTATGATGTAGACTTTAATAAATATCACTATAAAATCTTTTGATAAAATCTATCGGTCATCGTGGCTACATACGACCCTCGTCACCAATCTAGACAGATACAAGGTCTTCCCCCACTAATTGTGGAGGATTTTTTGAGCCCTACTGAGCCAGATTACCCATCTTCGGGTAATCAGTCTCCAAGATCTAACACCAAATCAGTCTCGACATCCCACGACTAAAGTTTTCCAGAAGATTTCTTTACTGAAGCTTTCATTCCTCCTTATAATCCTCTGATCACGAATCCATTGGGACCGTTGTTGGTTCCAATTACACCTATACCTCCTATGTCTTCCTCTAAACCTATACCGACCATCCCATCGATGACTAATGGTTTGTGGGATTTTGTGGACACTTTTGGTTCACCTCCACCTCCCTAGTTGACAATTAGTACCACACCGGGTGCTAGCAAACCCAACTATCCCAACTATGCCGAGTCCGAGCACCATAGTTACACCCAAAACGAGTGGAACCCCTTTTGTGTTAGCTTCTGGACCATTGACAAGCACTCCATATAGCACTCCTTATAGCGCAGTTAGCAGGAGTCCCTTCAACAACCCTTTTGGTTGGAATCCATTGTTTAGTTCCAACCCCTAGGTTCAAGTGCCTGGGGGCACCATTCCCAATATGCATATATCAGTTGGGAACATTATTGTTCCCCCTCCATTTACAGGACAACAAGGACAATCATTGATTGACATGAATCCTCCTTATGTCAATCAAGTGCCTATGGCTAATTATGCAGTTAGCAGGATCCCTCAACAAGGCCTCACTCAATCCATATGGGCAACCCACTCTAAACCTAAAATGAGTCAAGGGGGAACTCCTTAGCCTGGGGGAACTTATATCATCCAACTTAACAACTAATATGGTAACCATAATATACAATTTTTCCCCAAGGAAATTATTATCCCATGCATCCTATGTATAATGTTGGGAATAATATGATGGGAGGACTGCAAGGACCCTCAAGTCATTTTTCATCACCTTGGTCTGAATCGGGGGCATCAAATACCTTTCCTTTCTTGGCAACACTTGAAATCCCTGATTTGTACAAAATCACCAATGACCCCATCTATTACAAATTACTTTGGCCTCCAATCCCACATAAAATTCCCACAAACATCCTGAAGTTCGAAGGGAAACAATGGGAGGATTCGGGTATGCATATCACCACCTATCATTTATGGTGCGTTTCTAACTCCATGGTGGATGATACTATCCAGCTTTGGCTCTTTCCCCTCACCCTTACCAAAAATTTAGCCAAGTGGTACATTGAGTGATGTGAATTTGAAACTACTTGAAAAAGGTTTGCAAGGTATTCAATTTAGTTGTAAACATGTTTAAAACATTCCCATGTCTTGCAGTAAAGAAACAAATGAAATTTTCAGTTGTTCATGATCCATTCAAGCATAGTAGAATTATTTCCTTTTAATGTTTAACACATCAAAATGAATTTGTTCTGCAAAATAAATCAACCAGAAATGCAAAAGAAGTTGATGAAGCAGTTCACCCCTCCTGGGCTACGTCTGCTGGGTCCAAAGACTCCCAAATGGGTCAGTCCTCGTTTTAATTCAATGCTCAAAATGAATTTACAGCTGAATAGAAGTATCTACAGGTGAAATAGACTATAAAATCAGATTCAAAACATATGAATCCTTTAGGATTGACTGCTGGTTCACCTCCAATGGATACCTGCAACCTAAAATAGTTCTCACAATACTGGGCCCTGATGGCTCCTAGAAATTCCACGGCTCCAAAACCCATGCAAATGATCTTTGATGGCTGAAAGACATGTGCCAATGGCTTCAGAACGTCCAAAATACCCAAAATAAAAAAACAAAATTTGTCCAAAACTGCCTTTCCTAGCCAAAGTTATGGCCATTTAATGAAAACTGCTAGTTTCCCCTAAAAGGACTCCAGCTAACTTTGGTGAAGCTCCGCCAAATTTGGTGCCACCGCTAAAAGTCCCTCCAATCACGCCTTAACCACCGGCTCAATTTATGCATTTGATTGGTTCATCAGTTTTCATAGGATTTCGCGCCCGGTTTGGTTTGGCCCTTGGTTCCCGCCTCAGGTCATATGTAATGGGTGGCTGGCCCTTAGGGGCTGGCCCCCTTATCTTCCTGCCGGTGGCATTTTCAAAATTCAAATAGCAAATATTTCTGTTAGTTTACAAAGCGCATGGCTGTGGTCCAACGGTAATACGTTGGATTTGTTTAATGGAGGTCGGGGGTTCGAATCACCAACCCCACAAACAAATTTTGAACATACGCCCATTACACCTTGCTTATGTCAGCTTGGGGCCACGTGGTGGCCTCTGGGCTTGCCACATGGAAGCCTCTGATTGGTCTGTTCCAACAAAATATTCCATGGAATATTCCAAGGAATATTCTGTGGAATATTCCTTTTTAATTTTTTTTTTTTTAAATTCAAAAATTAAGGGTCATTGGGCGATTTTGTTTTTGCCATAACTTTCACATACGGCGACCATTTTTCGAACTGTTTGCGGCACAGGAATCAGGAGGATGAGATCTATCCATTCATTTAGGTTTGAGAAAATTCCAAGCACTTTCATTTTTGAGCATTTTTCGACACTTGGGACATGAGCCCCTGATCATGCCTCCCCATTGGGAAGCTTTTGGACCCCAAAAGCCTTCAACTACCTATTAAAGAGGTGACGGTACAGCGCCCTCACTCTGTCCACCTCCATCCACTTTTCCTTTTTCGGTTTGCCGCCTTTGAGACCAACCCAAACATAATGTACATTGCCCCTCCTTGAAGTGCGTGTCCTTCTGTCAAGGATTGTATCTTCTTTCATCTCATCTAAATATTCTGGTGAGAAATCTTCTATATATGGTAGCTGAACAACGCTTTCATGATCAACGATCAAAGGAGGTTCATACAAACGTAAGTTCTCCACATTAACAACAGAATACATTTGCATGTAGGAAGGCAAATCTAATTGAAAAGCATTATTTCCAACCTTCTTGAGGATTTTGAATGGACCATAACGAATAGGCTTCAGCTTTTTACCTTCTCCTTGCATCCTTTCCTTACCAATGTATAGCCATACCTCATCCCCTTGAAATTTGTGATCGACTCTATGCTTGTTGTGTCTTTCCTTGTACTTGCCTTGACTCTTCTCAAGCTATTCTTGAATTTGCTGATGTATTTGCTGAATTCTTTCAATGAATGAACGAGATTTGTCAACATCACTATGTCCCTCAGTGGTGACATCTTTCTCAAGAATGAAATCAAGAGGCGATTTTGGCAAGTAACCAAAACAAGCTTCAAACGGTGAAGTGTTTGTGGAAGAGTGCTTGGCACGATTGTAAGCATTTTGTATGTAGTGCAAATGTTCATCCCAATGCTTGGGATGCTTGCTGCAATATCCTCTCAAGAGGTGCACAATGGTTCTATTCACAACTTCAGTTTGTCCATTTGTTTGCGGATGGAAAGCAATACTTTTCTTCAACTTTGTGTCCATCATCTCCCATAGGTTGGACCAAAAATTCCCCACAAATATGGAATCCCTATCACTAATAATGGAAGTAGGCAAACTAAAGTGAATCCATACATGATGAAAAAATAATTCAGCTATTTGTTCAGCAATTATAGTTTACTTACAAGGCATAAGTATACACATTTTGCTGAAACGATAAACTACTACATATAAATAATCATGCTACTTTCAAGATTTTGGAAAACCTCCTACAAAATCCATAGAGATGCTCTCCCATGGTCTAGAAGGTACCGACAAAGGAGTATACAAGCCAAGCTTCCTATTACTAGGCTTTCTGGTAGCACATAATGAACAACCTCTTATGAACCTTGAAGCAGAATCTACCATGCGAGGCCAATAACAATACCTCTGCAGATGTGCAACTGTTTTGCTTACACCAAAATGGCCAGCAATAAGAGAAGAATGAGCTTCTCTTATGACATTTATCCTCTCCCCCTGTGGTATACACAACTTTCCCAAATGAAACAGCAAACTGTTATGCATGTGATAGTCATTTTCCTCTACCTGATTCCCTTTACTCAAGCTAGCATACACATCTTTAAAGTCATCATCAGATGCATACTGTTCTATGTAACTATCATGTACAATGGAATCATTCTTAAGTAAAGTAACAACACCAATAATAGGCCTTGAAAGCATATCAACAACTTTATTCAGAGTACCTTTCTTGTATCTTATTACCAAATGGAACTGTTGCAAGAAGCCCATCCATCTGAAGTGTCGTGACTGTTGTAACTTGCTTTGTGATTGCAAGTATTGTAAGGGCTGATGGCCGGTATGTATAATAGTTTCTTTGCCCATCAAATAGTGTTTCCACTTTTTGATGCTTTGTACCAATGCATACAATTCTTTATCATAGGTAGGATAATTTACAACAGCACCATTAAAAGTTTTAGAATGAAAAGCAATAGGCTTACCATGTTGTAGAAGAACTGCACCCATGGCATAATCACTAGCATCGATTTGTATCTCAAATGGCTGTCTCAAATCCGGTAATGCAAGGACCGGAGCTGAACTAATCTTCTCTTTCAAAGATTCAAAAGCTTTTTGCTGCTTGCCTCATTGGAAAGCATGCTTCACACTTGTCACTGCATGCATAGGAGCTGCTATAGAAGAGAGGTTAGAGATGAACTTCCTCCAATATTGAGATGCACCCAAAAAACTTCTTACGTCTGTTATGGATTTGGGAGTAGGCCAATTCACAATAGCCTCAATCTTAGTAGGATCAATTCTCAAAGCACCTCCTCCTACTATGTGTCCCAAATAAACTAAATAAGTCTTTCCAAATTCACACTTTGACATTTGAAGAAATAACTGATTCTTCTTCAAAACATCAAGAACTTTTCTAACATGCATGACATGATGTTCTCTAGACTTGCTGAAGATTAATATGTCATCTATGTAGACCATAACGAAATCATCAAGAAAAGGACACAAGACATCATCCATTACCCACATGAAAGTTGCAGTTGCATTGCACAAACCAAACGACATCACAAGCCATTCAAAGAGTCCTTGTTTGGTTTTAAACGCTATCTTCCAAATGTCACTTTCTTCAATTCTTACTTGATGATATCCATTGCGCAAGTCTAAATTAGTGAAATATCGAGCATCTTTCAGCTGTTCTAGCAAATCATCTATCATTGGGAGTGGGTAACGATTCTTTACCGTTATTTTGTTTAAGGCCCTGAAATCAACACACATACGCCAAGTGCCATCTTTCTTTGGAATCAGTACAATTAGTGACCTACATGGCGAAGTACTTGGCCTTATGAAACCCTTGTCCAACAAGTCCTTGATTTGCTTCTTTATTTCAGCATTCTCCATAATAGACATGCGGTACATGCCTATATTTGGAAGAGGACAATCTGGATGCAAATGGATTTCATACTGAATCTCCCTCTTAGGAGGCAAACCTGTTGGCTCCTGAAACATCTCATGATATTCATCAACTACATCATACAGATCTGATTTAAGTTTTGGATCAAAATTGTCAAATGACTCATGATTCACATCAACCTTGGGCTTAATCATTAGAAGAACAAAATTCTTACTTGAATTGACCAGCCTTTTTACCTGTCCTGCATTCACCATCGCTATATTTCTCTTCTTGCGATGAGCTCTAACAATGAAATCCTTGCCATATTTGAAAAGATGATATTTGTTTTCATGGCGATGGAAGATAGCTTTCTTGTCAAGAAAGTAAGGACTTCCCAAAACAATTCCTGCTATATGGAAAGGTACCACATCAAGTTCAACTGTATCAACAAAATGTGCAGTAATTGCAAAGCGCAATGTGCACTTTCTTGTAACTTGTAAATTTGTATCCTTGCAAATCCATCCAAGTGGATATGGCTTCGGATGTGGAACGGTCTCAAGTTTAATCTGCTTGACCAAGTCCTCCGATATGAGGTTTGCTTGTGACCCACTATCAAAAAGTGTGTCAATTTTAGTATGTTTTGAAATCACCCTCACATGAAATAGTTCAATTCTTTCTTCCTCATTAGGAGCTTGTACATGACAGTTTGAGGTACTAGTGCTGGCTTGAATTTCCATTTCTTTTCCCTTCAAGTTTTTCAAACCCATGGCTGTAATTTTGGTTTCATCACTTGAATCATCCCCTAAATCTTGTGGAGTAGATGTAGTCGCAACAGTTTTCTGTTTTCCTTTGGATTTGTTAAACTGAGGTTTTTTTTATTTTTTTATTTTTTTTCAGGATGTAATTTCCAACAATTTTTCTCCTCATGGCCCGGTTTAGAACAATGTTTACAGATCGCTTTCTCACTCTCCTGTTTGACAGATGCATTCTTTTTGCCCTTTCCCTTGGAGGTTTTCTCTTTGTTTTTCCCCTTAGCGGGCTTGTTTCTACCCTCTTCAAATGTGTTTTTTCCCCTTGCCTCTAAATGGGTAGCTTGGACACAAACCTCATCCAAACTAGTAGGGTTAAACATCAAGATGGTGTGTCTAAGGTAGCTATGCAGGCCACCAATATATTTTAGCAAGGTGTCCTGGGTCTGTAAATCTACCCCTAACAAGAGAGATTTTCTCCTGAATTCTTGGGTGTAGTGTTGGACACTCTGACCCTTAAGTTGTCTGAAATTTTGTCAGTTCATAATGGCTTTCTGCATGTGAGCAAGAGGATAAAATTGTTTTTTAATGACTAACAAAAAGTCAGTCCATGTTAAGGTAACCTTACGAAATTTTTTGATATCCTCTTTGGTCTTGGCCTCCCAGCAGACCAATGCTGCTCCATCCATTCTCAAATAAGCCAACTGAATCTTTGTGGCATCATCATGCATATTCTAGATCCTCAAGTAAACTTCCAACTGCCTAATCCGGTTGTCAAGCTTTTATGCATTCACTTCACCATTAAACATAGGCAATTCGAATTTTACATCAAGATTCAAAAAAGGACTTTTTCCAGAGGATCTATGTTTATGCACAGAAGAAGAAGATGAGGATGAAGAGGAAGGAGGCGACGATGGGGGTGGTGGATCACCATTACCTCCATGTCCTTTCTTGGAATGATCATCATCCTTCTTACCTCCTGAAGAACCCTCTCCTTCAAGTGGATGTTTGGACCATTCTCTAGCCAATTTCTCATTTCTTTCTTGGTACAATATCCTCACCATTTCAGTGAGGTCCAAGAAAGCCTTTCTGAAGACTCTTTCTTCTTCTCTTGGATCCGTGTCTTGAGGAATTTCTCCTTCATGTTCCAACATTCTTGAAGCTTCTGCTGAGACTCTTGAGGGTGAAATTGAAGGTGAAGGTGATGGTTCTCTGGCCTTCCTCCTTGACTGAGGATTCTCCTATTCTCTAGTCAACTGTCCTTCCCCTATTTTAAGTTTCAACCTGGTAAGCATCAATACTTGCAAGACAGTTAGAAGATCTTTGCACAAAAACAATCAAAAGACAACTACACTAGAGATTGACTGAAAGAGAATTTATCTACTTTGCAATTGTATAACAAGAGCATTTCGAAGGCTTCCTGGCTCATTTCAGGCTCTGTCTATAACTTATTTGACTGCTTTTGATACAAAGAAACAACAACATAGCTCTGATACCAACTTGATATGAATTTGAAACTACTTGAAAAAGGTTTGCAAGGTATTCAATTCATTTGTAAACATGTTTAAAACATTCCCATGTCTTGCAGTAAAGAAACAAATGAAATTTTTAGCTTTTCATGATCCATTCAAGCATAGCAGAATTATTTCCTTTTATTGTTTAACACATCAAAGAAAATTTTTTCTGCAAAATAAATCAACCACAGATGCAAAAGAAGTTGATGAAGCAGTTCACCCCTCCTGGGCTACGTCTGCTGGGTCCAAAAGCTCCCAAATGGGTCAGTCCTCGTTTTAATTAAATGCTCAAAATGAATTTACAGCTGAATAGAAGTCTCTATAGGTGAAATAGACTATAAAATCAGATTCAGAACATATGAATCCTTCAGGATTGACTGCTGGTTCACCTCGAATGGATACCTACAACCTAAAACAGTTCTCATAATACTGGGCCCTGATGGCTCCTAGAACTTCCACGGCTCCAAAACCCATGCAAATGACCTTTGATGGCTGAAAGACATGTGCCAATGGCTTCAGAATGTCCAAAATACCCAAAATAAAAAAACAAAATTCGTCCAAAACCGCCTTTCCTAGCCAAAGTTATGGCCATTTAATGAAAACTGCTAGTTTCCCCTAAAAGGACTCTAGCTAACTTTAGTGGAGCTCCGCCAAATGGGCGCCACCACCAAAAGTCCCACCAATCACGCCTTAACTGCTGGCTCAATTTATGTATGTGACTGGTTCGGCAATTTTCATAAGATTCTGCGCCGGGTTTGGTTTGGCCCTTGGTTTCGGCCTCAGGTCATATGTAATGGGTGGCTGGCCCTTAGGGGCTGGTCCCCTTATCTTCCCGTCGGTGGCTTTTTCAAACTTCAAATAGCAAACATTTCCATTAGTTTACAAAGCGCATGGCTGTGGTCCAATGGTAATACGTTGGATTTGTTTAATGGAGATCGGTGGTTCAAATCACCAACCCCACAAACAAATTTTGAACATACGCCCATTACACCTTGCTTACGTTAGCTTGGGGCCACGTGGCGGCCTCCGAGCTTGCCACGTGGCAGCCTCTGATTGGTCCATTCCAATAGAATATTCCATGGAATATTACATGGAATATTCCAAAGAATATTTTGTGGAATATTCCTTTTCTAATTTTTTTTTTTTAATTCAAAAATTAAGGGTCATTGGGCGATTTTGTTTTTACCATAACTTTCACATACGTTGCCCATTTTTCAAACCATTTGCGGTGCCATAATTGGGAGGATGAGCTCTATCCAGTCATTTAGGTTAAAGCCAATTCCAAGCACTTTCATTTTTGAGCATTTTTCGACACTTGGGACATGAGCCCCTGATCATTGAGCTACCACACATGTCAGTCAATACCCTTGTTGCATTAGCGATGGAATTTTTAAAGTACTTTCAGCTACCCATCTGCTATGAAACTGGGACGAAACTCCTTACTTCTTTACGTTAGGACACCGCCAGCCATATCTCTCATCACATCCATGAATGGAGATGTAGATGGAGGATAGTCAAAGCGCCCCTCCCAAATTATCTATTAGCGGATTGGTTCTGCAAATCTCTTCTCACTTAAATCGCTAAGGATGTTGCCTTAGGTGGTGTGATCAGAGAAGACCAATCCATTCGTCATGCCCAACACTTAGATTTAATTTATTCGCAGTTTGACACATTATACAACATCATTCCCAATGCCCCTAGAAACTCCAATGGTCCTGCTACTCAACAACCCAGAGCGCATATTGTTATTATTATCGGTGCTACCTCTGGGGCTATTGTAAAATAATTTAGCAGTCACATTGCCCAATTGTCAGTTGACCCCACTACCCAATCAACTGCTCTTCCTAGCACCACGATAAGCTTTGTGTATTCTACACAAAAACCTGGTGATAAGAACAAGAAGAACAAGAGAAAGGTTGCTCCTTGTGAAGAGCAGTTAGTGAAGCAGTCCAACCCAAAGCATATAGTTATTGCACCTCCTGACAGTGGAAAGAAAAAAGTTATCAAGTTCCCTTGAAAGATCTATGCAGAAGACCATATGACACATTGTTGTTTGAATCTCCATGAATGCACATATCTCCTTGCTCAAAAGGACACTGACCGGACCCCCATGGTCCTAAACAACCCTTTCCTTGCTCAGCAACAACAACATCTTATTGCAAACCAGCCTCAACCCCCCTAGGGGGCAACGGAGGTTCGCATCATCCTTTAACTGGTGAAGTAACATCTACCATTTACACCTTTGAAACAGTCGATCTTCAAACCAGAGCCAAAACTTATGGAACTCCAGTTGCCAATGCTAAGGGAGCCTCCTCAAGTCAAAACCCATTGCCACCTAACGATCTTCATATTAGAAGGTCGGTTGCTGATTTTGTGATTCTCCCCCCAAAAGGGGCACTTCGTCACACAATGCATAATACATCTGCATGTGTTGCATAGAACTACAATATTATAGAAGATCTAGTGCAAGCACTATCAGCTATGTCAATGCTCGAAGTATTGTAAACTTGTCCAGCACAAAGGAAAGCTCTACTTTTGATAATTGGTGGGGTTGACCCTCAAGATTCCATGCTTGTAATTTTCGACATTGACAAATGTAAACCTCCCCTTTCAAACCAATTTCTTTTCTGGTGCAAATATTTTTGAAAGGGCGAAGGGTACATAGAATTGTCATTGATGAAGGTGCTTGAACCTGCATCATGTTGGATTCATGTTGGATCGCCTAGGGTTTCCCAACCCTCTCACTGTCTTCAAATTCCCCTAAATATTTTGACGACCACACTTTCATCCCAAAAGGTTACCTTGCCAGCTATGCCACCAATTTGAGTGGGAAAATGGTAACAGTGGATATTGAAGTTGTGGATAAAAAACTTAACTATAATATGTTGTTGGGTCATAGTTGGAATTATTCCATTACTGCCATCATGTCTACTATCTTTCATATCATCCTATTTCATTGGATGGAAGGATAGTCACAGTGGATCAACTGTCCTTTTGTACCCTAGATTACTCCCCATTACTTAGCAGCTATGTACCCTTAGTGGGTGGTATTCCTGACTCTTATGTTAGTATCGGTACTGGTCTATTGAAGGGCTCTTCCCTGATAGGTTTTTTTCCTCTCCCACTGCTCGCGGTTCCAAAGACAGTCTCTATGGTCTCAGCTATTCCTCATGAAATGACTGATCCTTGGATCCTCCTGGACCCTTCAGACATTGAATCTTACGGAGAACAAATGTCGTTGTCACCCACTGAATTGGCCTACCAATCCATTCAATCTGGATCTGAATCTCTAGTCACTTTGGTCACGACCAATGGTAGTGCCTCCTCTCCCATAAATTCTCCCTCTAACTATCTCCTCAATCAAGTCCTACCTTCGGATGAAGCTATTCAAGAGATCATGTGTTTAGAGGAGCGACCTTGGGAGGATTCTCACCATCGCATTTCAATATCCGATGCGGACGCGATGCCTGTAAAAATCCTGTCCTTTCACACAACCACAATCGTTCCCTCAATTTATACGACCATCCAAAATTTAGATTCAGAAGGGAACATGGGAAATATTTCAAAGCCATTGCTCATCAATATTTCAGTCAAGACAAACATTGTGGAAAACTTCCAGATTAGAGTTGATTGCACTCTTGAGGAAATTGCAAGCTTCACCTGCCTTTCTAAGGAATTCTGTGATGTATTTTCTTGGTCTTATGAGGAAATGCCTAGCATAGATCCATCTATTATCGAGCACGAGATCAAGGTTTATGAAAATTCCAAGCCTGTCCACCAAAGGTTTCGATCAATCCACCCTTACAAAACTGCAGCCATTAAGACTGAGGTGGAAACATTGTTACGTGCTGGCTTCATATACCCAGTTCACTTAACATAATGTTTTTCCAATCTAGTTCCTATCAATAAGAAACAAGGTACCATCCGCGTCTGTGTCAACTACCAGGACTTGAACACTGGGTGTCCAAAAGATAATTATCCAACATTGTTCATTGACCAAATCATTGACGATTATATTAGTTGCAAATCCTTCTCATTTATGGATGGTTTCTCAGGTTATAACCAGATCGCCGTAAAACCTGCAGACCAGCACAAAACTTCCTTCGTTTGCCCTTGGGGAATATTTTCATATTAAAAACTCCCATTCAGTTTAAATAATTTTGGAGAAAAATTTCAACGAGCCATGGACTACGCATTCCATGATATTAAACATATTTTTCAGGATTACTTGGATGACATTCCAACCCACTCAAAGAAGTGAACTCATCACCTAGTTCATTTAGGAGCAATTTTTCTTAGGTGTAGGTTCTATAACATATGTCTGAATCCACAGAAATTCATTTTCTTTGTCGATTCTAGATGCCTACATGGTTTCATTATCTCCAAGTATGGAATTAGGGTTGATCCTGATAAGGTAAAGGAAATTACTTAATTGCCTGAACCATGATCCATTTTGCAACTCCAACATTTGCAAGGGAAAGCAAACTTCTCATGACGATTCATCATAAATTATGTCGAGTTAATGAAAGGCTTTATGCACCTACTAAATAAGGGAGTACCATACATGTGGGATGATCAAGCCCAATGATCATTTGAAGCCTTGAAATAGGAATTTATATCAGCCCCATTGCTTAGTTCTCCCAAATATGGGTGCGACTTTCTCCTCTTTCTGGCAGCCTCGCCATCCTCTATTGGAATGGTGTTGGTCCAAACTCAAGATGATCTGAGTGAGCATGTGATCTATGCTATAGGGATTAATGCACGGGTTCTTGGTGATGGAGATACCCTCAAGGATCTTCCTGGGATCCTTGGGAGATAGTCTGATTAGCTGCAGCTAGCCCAAAGATACATGCATATATCCATGTTAGTCAAATGAGAATCAAAGTAGGAAGGACTTATTACCTCAGGTCTTGGTGTGGTGTTGCTGGAGAGCACAAAGTAGCGGATTGGAAGACCCCTTAGCTAGCTTTAATATCAATACCTGCACATAGACAAGACAAGGCGTAATATCACAACATATAACTTTAACAATTAATGCACTAACATATAGGATATCTAACTGCATACATCCAAGCCACCCATAATAATAACGTTGCATAAACATGTAAGGAAATTACATACCAACGCCATGTAGTGGACAAAACAATTGCAGGTCTATATTAATGATAGAAAAGGGTGATTACAGCCATCGGTTGCATCAGCCTTCCCTTACTCCTCTAGCTTCTCTCTCTCTCTCTCTCCCTTCTTAACCCCTTGAAGAGGTCTATCTAATAGTAGCTTCGATAGTCAAATACGAAGTCCTTTCAAATGTTTTGACCCTTTCCACAATGGCCTTAGCCTCACATATAAAGCATGAGAGGATATGCCTTGCCAAATCCTTCATGAGTTCCTTTGGGAAAAAGCAGAGATGTTTCCATGCTTTTATGCTCTTTCCCTATTTGTAGACTCCATTAGGCATAGTAATTCCTCCAAATAGGTTGAATTTGGATGTTTCCCTACTTTTATGAGTGGACATAGGAGTGAATATAGGGATATTTCTTGGTCAAATTAGTCCTTTGAATCATAGAAACTCATTTAGGTTGACTAACACTCTTCCCAAGGCAGCAAACAGAGTTACCCTAGGTACTTACACACTTGATGCATGGTTAGGAAGCTTTATAAAGCAGGTTGCTAGTTCCTAGAGAGCGTTAGCTTGAAAAATAGTCCGGTGAACTTGGTCAGTCTTTCAATCATCTTTCCTTTCTCCTATGAGCTAATGAGGAAACCATTTTCCTGAGTAACAAATGCCCCCTAAAGTGTGAGATCAGAAGCAGAGATGATGGCTGAAATACTTTATAGAACTATCATTTTATTTGAAAAGAGAGAGAGAGGATTAGAGCTTTGGGAATACGAGAAACCCAATACACCGCATATATAAACAATATAAAATCATGTCATGGGTCAGGCATTCCCATGCTCAATACCTATGTTAGAGTGATTTCTCAACAAAGAGATATGATGACCATGTCCGCTGATAAGCACAATGTGGAACTTGTGTCATAATAAGATCATTCTGATGAACTATCTCCAAAAAATAATATACGCAACTTGGGAGAGGAAACAAGGTTGAGTGATGTAAGCCTCTACCCAAGGTCTTGATTTCTGCTTCACCTTAATAACATAGTTTGATACATGTGAATAAAGGTGTTGAGGTCGAACATGTATGACATCATCTGATTACTAGTTAATAATGGAGACTATTAACAAGCGCAAGGATGGCCACTGATAATGGTGATGGTCTCCAAGATTCACAGTACAGTCTAGTGAGCATGAATAATGTTTTTGTCGTTGAACACTCGTAGAATCATTTAATCGGGAGCCAATAATGAAAACCCCTGACTAAACACAAGGTAACTTTCCACTTATGTTTGCAAGTTCCAAGGAACTGAAGTGTTTCTTGGTCTGCTTCGTAGATAAAGTGTTGACGTCAATAGGAAGAGACCCATTGAAAGGTAGGAAATAATGTGTCCTACATCAGTTGACATGAAATGGGACAAGAATGATTTTTTTTTTTGAAGAATAGTTTGAGCATTGGCTTAAATCAACAGAGGGAATGATGGAAGAATATGCTTGATGGTTTGATGGAGGAAACAAAAGACAAATGTTTTACCTTAAAAAATAGAAGGCAAGACACAAAGGTTTTAACCATGCAGCACTAGGCTCATGAACACCAAAGAGTGTTAGGATACAAAGATGAAAGAAAATCAGGGTATATAGGCTAAACTTATAGGATGGCCAGGCTCATATTAAGAGGCCATTAAAAGGAAGGTTTTGCTGAGGGAGTGCCATGTTCAAGGGAGTGATTGCTGCCAAAAAACCCTTTTCAAAATTTTGACACAAGGCAATTATATTGTCCACTTTCCCCATTTGACTAATTTAGTGAGTCTAGACGGGTAAACTTGGTGGTCTTTTCACATTTCGAGAGTCTGAAAAGATCATAAAGAATGACTTGTCATAGTTTTTAACCAGGTCGACAAAGGTTTAATAGTATACCCAAAAAGTTTCCTTTTTCGTAAGTTAATCTACTGAGTTTGGATAAAGAGATAAACCTACGCTTCATAGATGTTTGCCTCATTTTGTTACGAGTACGAGGAGAGAAAGTAAACTCGATATTCGTCATGAAATTTTTATGAGTGATGCGACAACAAACTCAGTAGATCTTCATCAAGTTTGAATGAGTAAAATGAAGAAAACTCGAGGTACATTTTTTAGTTTAATAAGCAAGGAAAAAGAGGTAAAAGAATTTCTCATTCCTTCTTCGTAGATTTAACAAGGCTGAAGAAGGGAAAAACTAGGGGATTTTTCAATTTAAGAGCGAGAAAGAGTCCCAAAAAAGAAAGAAAGAAAGTTCTCATACCATCATCGTAGGAGTTTAACGAGCTCAATGACAAAAAATCGGGTTTTTTCCAATTTTACGAGTGAGAAAAAGTTCCTAAAAAGAATTCTCAGAGCTTCTTCATAAGTTTTTAATGAGCCCGAAGAAGTAACTTGAGGTTTTTTCGATTTTATGAGCAAGAAAAAGTCCCAAAAAAGAATGCTCAGACTATCTTTTTTGGTTTAATGAGCTAGATAAAGAGAGAAAAATAGTTGCTCAGATCTTCATAAAATTTTAATGAGTCTGAAGAAGTACCTTGAGGTTTTTTCAGTTCAAGAGCAAAAAGAAGTCCCAAAAAAGAACATGCTCATATCTTCTTTGTAGTAGTTTAATGAGCCCAAAGAAGTAGACTCGAGGTTTTTCGGATTATCGAGCAATAAAAATACCATAAGAAGAATGATCGACACTTCTTAATCTCATGCTTAACAATAGAAGGGTCTATGCCATGTATTTCCTCATAAGACCAAGGGAGAACATCACAAAATTACTTAAAAAGGTAGGTGAAGCTTGCAATTTCCTTAGGAGATCAATTGGCTCCAATTTGAATGTTTTCCACGATGCCTGTCTTGACTGAAATATCAATGAGAAATGTCTTTGAAAGATTTCCCATGTTCCATTCTGAGTCCAAAGTTTGGATAGTCATATAAGGTGAGGGAATGATTTTAGGTGTGTCAAAAGATAGGATTTGCATGGGTATCGTGTCCGAATCAGATATCGAAATGTGATGGTGGGAATCCTCCCAAGGTCACTCTTCTAAACACATGATCTCTTGAATAGATTCGTCCAAAGGTAGGACTTGATTGGGGAGATCATTAGAAGGAGAATTTATGGGAGAGTAGGTGGTACCATTGGTCATGACCAAAGTGACCATAGATTCATATGCAGATTGAATGGCTTGGTAGGCCAATTTAGCTGGTGACAACAACATTTGTTTTCTGTAAGAGTCAATGTTTGAAGTGGCCAGGAGGATCCAAGTATCGATCGGTTCATGGGGAATGAATGAAACCATAGAGACTGACTGTGGAAGTGCAGGTGGCGGGAGAGGAAAACAACCCACCAGTGAAGAGGTTTTCAGTAGACCAGTACCGATACTAACATAAGAGTCTGGAATGACACCCACTAAGGGTACATAGTCGCTAGGTAATGGGGAGTAATATGAGGTGCAAAAGGATAGTTGGTCCACTGTGACTATCCTTCCATCTAATGGAAATAGGATGATATGAAAGATAGTAGACACAATGGCAGTCATGGCATAAGTCCAATTGCGACCTAACAATAGATTATAGTGAAGTTTTTTATCCACAACTTCGATATCCACTGTTACCGGTTTCCCACTCAAAGTGATGGGTTATCTAGAAAGGTAGCATTTTGGGATGAAAGTGTGGCTATCAAAATCTTTAAGGGAATTCAACAGTGGTGAGAGGGTTGGAGAACCCAAGGCAAGCCAAAATGAAGCTGACATGACGCAGGTTGAAGCATCTTCGTCAATGACAGTTCTATGTACCCCTCTCCCTTTGGAAAATATTTTCACTTGAAATGCAAGCTAGTGTGAAAGGGGAGGTTTACATTTGTCCATGTTGAAAATTGTGAGCATGGAATCCTGAGGGTTGACCCCACCAATTACCAAAAGAAGAGCTTTCCTTTGTGCTGGACAGGTTTGCAATACTTCAAGCGCCGACATAGCTGATGGTGCTTGCACCAAATCTTCTAAAACATTGTATTTCTAGGAAGCATGTGCAGATGTATTATGCATTGTGTGATGAAGTTCCCCTTTTGGGGAGCGAATCACATGATTAGCAATTGACCTGTCGATATGGAGATCGTTAGGTGGCAGTGGTTTTTGACTCGAGGAGGCTTCCTTAGCATTAGCGACTGGAGCTCCATAAATTTTGGCTCTTGTTTGAAGATCTACAGTTTCAAACATGTAAATGGTAGATGGTCCTTCACCAGCTGAATGATGATGCACACCATTGTTGTCCCCTAGCGGGGGTTGAGGCTGGTTTTCAATAAGATGCTGCTACTGCTGAACAGGGAAAGGATTGTTAAGGACCACAGGGGTTCGACCAGTGTCCTTTTGAGCAAGGAAGTCTGTGCATTCATAGAGGCACAAACAATGATGTGTCATATGGTCTTCCACACAGATTTTGCAAGAGAACTTGATAGCTTTGTCCTTTCCACTATCAGGAGGTGCAACAACTCTCTGCTTTTGGTTGAACTGCTTGGTTTACTGCTCTTCAAAAGGAGCGATATTTTTCTTGTTCCTCTTGTTCTTACTGCCAGGTTTTTGTGTAGACTGCATAGAGCTTATCATGGTAGTAGGAAGAGTAGTTGATTGGGTAGCGGGTTCAATTGACAATTGGGCAATGTGACCACTAAGTTGTTTTACAACAACCCCAGAGGTAGTGCTGATAATACCATCAGCGTGCACACTAGGTTGCTGAGTAGCAGGAGGATTGGAGTTTCTATGGGCATTCGGAATGACATTGCATAAAGTGCCAGACTGCGAATATATCAAATCTAAGTGATGGGCATGACGAATGGATTGATCTTCTGTGACCACACCACCTAAGGTGATATCTTTAGTGATTTGAGGGAGAATATATTTGTAGAACCAATCTGCTAATAGATAGTCTAAGAGGGGAGCTTTGACTAGCCTCCGACTATGCCTCCATTCATGGATGTGATCAGAGATATGGGTGGCAATGTCTTGATGTAAATAAGTAAGGAGTTTTTTCCCAGTTTCATAGTGGATGGGTAGATGAAAGTGCTTTAAAAATTCCATCGCTAAAGTGCCAAAGGTATTGACTAATGTGCATGGTAACTCAATGTACCACTTTTTTGCATTGCCAGTAAGGGTGCAGGGAAAGAGCCGAAGCCAGATACTATCATCCACCATGGAGTTAGAAACACACTAGAGATGATAGGTGGTGATGTGCATACCCAGATCCTCCCCTTGTTTCCCTTCGAACTTCGGGATGTCTGTGGGAATTTTGTGCAGGATTGGTGGCCAAAGTAAGTTGTGATAGATGGGGTCATTAGTGAGTTTGTACAAGTCAGGGATGTCAAGCGTTTCCAAGAAAGGCAAGGTGTTTGATGCCCCTGAATCAAACCAAGGTGATGAAAAATGACTTGAGGATCCTTGCGGTCCTCCCATCATATTGTTCCCAATATTATACAAAGGATGCGTGGAATAATAATTTCCTTTGGGTACAGTTTTATATTGTGGCTGTCCATAAGGGTTGTTAGGCTGGGGCATATAAGTGCCCCCAAGATAAGGAGTGCCCCCTGACTCATTTAAGGTTGAGAGTGGGTTGACCATATGGATTGAACGAGATATTGTTGAGGGATCCTGCTAGCCATGTAATTAGCCGTACTCCCTTGACTCACATAAGGAGGGTTCATGTCAATCAATGACTGTCCCTGTTGTCTTGTAAATGGAGGGGGAACTGTAACATTCATAGATGGTATGTGCGTATTGGGAACGATGTCCCAAGGCATCTAAACCTAGGGTTGGAACTAAACAATGGATTCCAACCAAAAGGGTTCTTGAAGGGACCTGTGATAACCATGCTATATGAAGCTCTATAAGGAGCGTTATATGTAGCACTTGTCGAAGGTTTGGAAGCTGACACAAAAGGGGCAGAAATTGGTATTACTAGATTCCACTCGTGTTGGTTGTAACTATAGGTTTCGAACATGGGACAATTGGGATAGTGGGGTTTCCCATCAGAGGTGTGGTACTGAATGTCGATTGGGGAGGTGGCGGTGGACAAAAAGTGTCCACAAAAGCATATGACCCATTAGTCATCGATGGGATGGTAGGTATTGTTATCTAGGAATAGTGTCCACTCGGATGCTGTTAATCCCACTAATATGGGTGGCTATCTTAGAAAAAAATAATCAAAGTCTACTATTGTTTCCTTTTATGAAAATAGATGAGAGGAGAACCAAGAGGACCAACCTGAGTCTTGCGCTTGATTTCCTCTCCTTTGTGATAGAGTTTCGCCACATCTTCTTTGTCTGCCAGCTTCAAAAGAACATGTGGAATCACAACAACATACTATTATGGAAGAAACAAGGATCTAAATTCATAAATAATATAGGATCAGATGTGTATTAACCATATACATGCATATATAAACAAGTACACAAGAATATGGAAGGAAACAAGAATAGCATTATTCAGATGAAAAGTAGTAAGAGGATTACAACCATGTGCTCTGACCCAGCATCATCCTCTAGCTAAGAAGCCCTTCTTCACCCCAAGAAAAGCTAGATCACCCAACACTGTGAATGTACACCAAAAAACCAAAAACACTTCTCTATAAGATACAAAATTCCAGCCCCTAGATCTCTGTGATGAGGGATCCATATATAGATGATTACAGAGAGGTGAGTCATCTTTTGGGATCTTGATTAGTGTCTTCTCTCTGATAGTTCCTACTTCCACTTGGAGAATGATGATATCTTACTCATCCTTGTGTTGAAAATGGAGTGGCAAGTGTGAAAGGGAAGCTTCTGGAAGTTCCATGATCTTCCACTCACATTTGTCCCTGCCATTTTTTCCCATTCCGACCATCGACCCTACAGAGGAGAAAAATCAGTATGCATCACATTTTGCCACTAGGAAGGTGATTGCTTGCACCCTGCATTGACTTCAGTATGGTCCAGTTTTGACCATTTATGAGCAGTTTCCAGTGGAGAACTTCTGGGAGATGATGTAATCAGTTGACCTTGTTCCTTTAGGCAGTGAAGCAACACTTTTAGGGACTTAGGAGCCCTCAGTTTATGGAAATTTATGATTGGGGTTGAAGTGCACAAAAATGTCTATAACAGTTGCCCCCTAAAGCATGAGGTCGTTAATCTTTCTGATGTCGGGTGAAATTATTTACTATGAGGATCTGAAGTTTTTTCGAGCTGGGAGGTGACTTGTCATAAGATACAATACAATACATTATTTTGACAACATTTTTTTATGATCTAGCTGAGGTGGGCATTCCCATGCTCAACTTTATAAATTCATTTCCATGTACATAGGACAGACAATCGTCTGCGTGACAAATTGATGATATGGACACATCATCCTTTGATTTGGCTAATCATCTGTTCGACAATGATGTACACTTAATGTCTTTATATTCCTGAATATATCGTTGCCCAGATTGATGAAACTAGATCCGAGGTCTTCAAAACTTGTTCAATCTTCACTCGGAGTACAAGTCGATCCATGTGAAAATTGTTCTGGAGTCGAACATGGAAAGACATCGCCTGGTTACCAGCCAATGATGTAAGATGTTAACAGGCGCGAGAGGAATCACCAATAATGACAATGACCCTCAAGGTACTACAGTACATTTGACATGGTGTGAAAAAGGGACTTGGCATCGAACACCATGCAAAATCTCTCAGTCGAAGGCCATTGATGTAAACCTGTCATCGAAAGTGAGAAACTTGCCATTCAGGCATGCAAGCTTCAAAGTATTGAAAGGGTTTTTCCTAAGTTGACTTCTTGGATAATGAGCTGATGTCGACAAGAAGTGACCCATCGTAGGAGGGCCTTAAGGAATCCCACATCAACGACATGGAACGAAGCAAATGATTTTGGAGGTGAAAACAAACTAACTATACAGGGTTCAAGGTGGCGGTCATGAAGGAATGAAGCATGAATGTATTACAGTGGGTGAGACACGGGTGAATTGTCTGAATGACTTCTCTTGAACATATCATTGACACTGACGATGGATCGGTAGCATTAAACCCAAAGATGGATGGTGTGACGGACCAATGGTGATGACCAGTGAACGGAACGACCCAACCCGGCATGGATGCAGAAGGAAAGTGTCATGTTCAAGAGCGACTTGCTACCAATAAAGTTTCTTCAAGTTTTCTTCCCAATTTTCCCAAGTCATTGCTTACCAGTACCTATTTATTTTTGTTAAGCTTGAGGAGGATAACATATGCTTGTTCTATAATCTGCCCTTCAGGCGAACCTCTCGCTATGTTTTAGCGCGTCTAGTGACAGTGAAACTCGTTCTCGTCCATTTGGATGAGTTTGTCGCTATTCGGTTTTAACAAGTTTAACGACAAAGATAACTCTGTCTCTTTCAATTTTAGTGAGTCTGAAAGAAATGAAAAGGAGACTCCAAATATTATTTTTCGTTGTATAATCCCTTAAGTCCAAAAAAGCGTAAAATAATACAAAAGGGATGAATTTTCGATAGTTTTAACGAGCCGGACAAGACAAGTGCTCGATCTTTTTGTGTAATAATTCCTCTGGTCCAAAAAGATTAAAATCTAGAGGAGGGATAGCACTTTCGATGCCTTTAACAAGCCTGAGAGGCCAATCGCTCGGCAATCTTTTCATATTTTACGAGTCAAGTGAAAAGAGCTTAAAGAAGACTCGTTTTCGAGGAACGAGTGATGGTTTCAGGTAGCAGCTGATTCTAGGTAAGATTTGGAATTTTCTTCCAATCACGGCAGTGTCACAAGGATGGCTAACAGAATCACTCTTCGCAGATGTTCCTTGAAGGGGTAAACAATCATATGGGGGTGAATGATCGGCTTAAAACAGAGTGGAGGTGATGGTGAGAACACAACCAAGGCTCAAAAGCTGGCGATAAGGCATTCACAATGGTTATTTACCGGTTCATTTTTTAATGAGCTTAAATGCTGGGGGAAACACTTGCTCATGACTCATGTTTATTTTTTAACGAGCTTGAACTATGTGCTAAAACTGCTCATGGATATTTTATTTTTTAACAAGCTTGAACTCTGCGACAACATTACTCGCCTTGATGGTCATTGATTTTTTTATTTACCCTTAACATTTCGTTCTTTCAAAGATTGTACTACCTGTTCATTTGCTTCATCAAACCGATTAGAAATGAAAACATATGCATGATAAATGAGTTA
>APFE030741068.1:9830-35942 GCA_000404065.3 Pinus taeda | reverse complement strand
AAGTGTCAGAGGGGAAGCTTCTAGAAGATTCCATGATCTTCCACCTCGCATTTTTGTCCCTGCCATTTGTCCATTCCCGACCATCGCACCCTACAGAGGAGCAAATCAGTATGCATCACACCCCCTACATTGAGCTTTCAGTATGGTCCAGTTTTGACCATTTATGAGCAGTTTTCAGTGGAGAACTTCTGGGAGATGATGTAATCAGTTGACCTTGTTCCTTTATGCAGTGAAGCAACACTTTTAGAGACTTAGGAGCCCTCACTTTATGGACATTTATGATTAGGGTTGAAGTGCTCAAAAATGTCTATAACAGGTAGGTCCAGCAGAAGACATAGGAGGTACATGTGCAACTGGAATCAAGAATGGTTGCAATGGATTTATGATCAGAGGATTATATGGAGGAATGAATCCTTCAGTAAAGAAATCTTCCGATAAACTTGAGTCGTGGGATGTCCAGACTGGTTTAGTGTGAGATGTTGGAGACTGATTGCCTGAAGATGGGTAATCTGGCTCATTGGGGCTTGATATATCCTCCATAATGAGTGGGGGAAGACCTAACAACCGTCTAGATTGACGAAGAGGGCTTGATGTAGCTATGGTGGCCAATAAATTTTATCAATAGATTTTATAGTGATTTTTATTAAAGCCTTAGTGATAACAAATTGGAACCTAAAAAATAAAAAATACTCTAAAGAAATCAATCAACAAGAAGAGGGTATGACCCTATCTAATAACCACCGTTTACTGGAGATGAAACCCAATATCACCATGGACAAAAGAGAGAGTTGGCCAAATGTATAGATACTATTACTTGTGAGCTTCACCCAAACATTAGGTTAAGGGGCCAAGTACTCTCATGAAGATGAGCACCCTCCAAAAAAACTGAAGATAGAGTAGGTTTGTCTGCGTTAGGTACCAGTGCAGCCCACCCCAGTCACCTTATGTTCATTCCTAAAACGTATGGCCACTATAGTTACCTCAAATCACAGACACTGTAAGGGGGGACATAGTCACAAATAGTATATTGTGTGGGAAGTATACCTAATTTCCCGACTCAACTCTGATATCCCCTAATATGAAATGATCATTTATTAAAAACTGATGTAGAATTGATTAGCCATTAATGAATTGAATGTTAGCTGAAAGTGAAAAAATCAAAGAGAACTTCTTGATAAGAAGACTTTATGACAGCTGATTAAACATAATAAATATGCATAATAGAAGTGAAAATAGTAAAAAAATAGTGATACCAAACAACAAAATTGATGACAGAGTTCGTCCCTGATGGACTACGTCTCCGGGTCCGCTTTCAAGATGGGCGACCGTTTTTATTAGGAATGAAAATAAGGTGTGGATTAGACAGATATTTGATCAGTCTAAATGTGCATGTAGGCACTTCTGATCACTATCATTATATAGCCCTCTGAACTAGCTTTCCAACACCTCTTACGAATTCCAATTCTGACTCCGGATGCTCCTATAACACTGAAAACAAAATTGCCTGTGACCTCTAGAATCTGCAAGCAAAAAGTCAAAAAAATCGCCCTCCTCTTCAAAGAAGCAAATTCGCCTTTCAAACGCCTGCAGGTACATGAAAACTACCTTGGCTGGTTTGTAGATGCATTTGGTTGGATTTTTATAGGTTTATAAACTCGACTCTTGTGGTTTTGTGCCACCTAGACTAGGTTGGCATGGTCACCGAATTAATTTCAACCATAAATTGTTAAAAAACAAAAAAATTAACCATATTATAAAGTCTTCCCCACTGGTGGTTAGGTTGATGGTGTGGAGTTGTTAACCACCCATGTGATAAGGTTGACAACAAACCATAAAATGCCACCATTGCATATCACACCTAGCAGTTCCACTGATGGCAAGCTGTTGATGTTTTTCCTGACCTGTTCACATGCCAAGGTTTGCGCGATGCGTTTTAACTTTGAAGTGCAGTTACGATGCCGGTTTATTAACATTAATGAACCTGATCACATGAACAGGTCTCCGCATGGATTGAAGCCCGCAGTTACATAACCCCAGCTAAACTGTTCATATGCATGCCTTTTCTCCGATGTAATTAGGTGTCTGCACAGTCATTTGACGATTATCCCACATCTATTCACATGCAATTAGTTTCGTTGCAGGTTAAGCACGTGGTTAGGGACTGTCCATTGCATTTGTAATATTTTTATTATGTATTTCAATGTGATTAGGCCGAGACTTAGTTTTAGGGTTTTATGTCATAGAACTTACGTTTTATCTTAGGTTTTATGCATGGATTAGGATTTTATAACCATTTGAATGTGATGGTTAGATTAGGACTTAGGCATAGGTGTTTAGATGTATATTAGGTTTTGATACTTAGATTTCATCAAAACCCTTTTATAATCTTTCGTCACTAAGCGATATTAGTGACATTTGTCGCATGATGACATACCAATGCATATTGTCGATATAGTCCACAATTGTGATGAAAACCTGATGATGAACCATATCGACCCTTTGCCATCAACTCCACCCATGTTGACATCAAAACCTGCGAAGACGAATGAAAAGACACATGTCATTGACCAATCCTAGAAGAGCTGTCGATGAATACAAGTCGACAGCCAAGCACTAAACCATCTCAACTGAATGCCCTGAAAACCATAAACATTACCTAAACAACCTAATCCATAACCAATACTGTCGAAGCTGAACTGAATCGACAATGGCACTGAACATAGATGATGACACTTGAACACCTGTGCAACTGAATCAACAGAATCCTCCTGCATCATTCCTCTCCACTTGAAAGCTTTTGCACCACAAAAGTTGTGACTAAACAATCAGTGGATGAGGGTAGAACTCCCTCTCTTTCCACCTT
The DNA here is from genome assembly GCA_000404065.3 of Pinus taeda. NCBI lineage: Eukaryota > Viridiplantae > Streptophyta > Pinopsida > Pinales > Pinaceae > Pinus > Pinus taeda. The sequence goes on along the minus strand of APFE030741068.1, from coordinate 33,079 downwards.
GACTTGATGATGTACCAATACATTCGAGCAATCACCTGTAAGTGATGAACCTGATTATGTTGACCATGGCACTTTTTCAGTCGGTGACCTATTTCATCCATCTGCAGTATGAACAACTTGCGATGATGGACAAACAACTTTTTATCAACATGTCAACTGAATTATTTCCACAAAGAACCATGAGTTAGTGATTCACAATCTTTGAAAATAGTATCTATTGGATGTTGTTTAATACATCAACATGTATAAACAATCTATTTTGCGGAATGAGAAAGACAATCAAAGATACTTTTGACATCAAACCAACTACTTGATTTAACATGCTTTCCTGATTCCTGTTTACTAAATGAACTTGCTACACTTAACCTATAGAATTATAAGGTGAAATTCACTGCAACTTAGTTTTCTTATGAAAGTATTGAATTAGCTGTTGGTTTGTTTGAATCACTTTTCCTTCATGTATTACATGATGTTTCCATTGATTAGCACTTTCCCCTAATGCATAAGTTTCCCTTAGTTGTATTGGATACTTTGATAATGCTTTAGAAAAGGCTTTGATATGAAAACAAATAGGTCTCCTCTCCACTTGAAAAGAGGTTTCCAAACTGTTCAAGACATGACATGGCAACACAATATAAGAGAAGTTGAACATTGAATTTCCCCAATATTGACTTGTATCCTTGCAATTGTTAAGTTCCAAACTTAAACTGAATTGATTCATTATGACACTAGGAAGAGGAGCTTTAGGCACACACTGTAATTCATGTTGTAATCCCTGCTTATGAATAAGTTGTTTGGTTTTATATAGAACTGAACAAGTTTCTATCTCTCTAATCAAACCATGTTTAAGCTAAGTTGCACAAATTAAAAAAGAATCATGTTGATTGTTATGTTGATCCTTTACACACATGATTACAAACCACATGTTTGAACTTATTAATTGCTTCATCTGATTAACATTAACTGAATTCAAGTGATTTTTACTTTGATGTGCCCTAACAATAGATTCAACCACATCTTTCTTAAGGTGATATTTATGTTCTCTCCTGTAAAATACTGCATCACGACAATACAAATAAGGACTTCCTAAGACAACTCCCCATATGTCTACTGGAACCACATCTAATTCCACTTCATCAATGTAATTAGTTGCTATGGAAAATCTTAATTGACACTGTTTGGTGACTTTTATCTAAGTTGATTTATTTAGCCATCCTAATGGGTAAGGTCTTGGATTATTCCATGTTTCCAAACCCAAACTTTTAACTAAATATTCAAAGATTAAATTGGCCTCTAACCCATTGTCAAACATTATATCTATCTTTGTATTCTTAGAAGTTATCCTTATGTTAAAAAATTCAACTCTTTTATCCTCATGTGGGATTTATGTTTGATGAAAATGCAATAGATTTCGAACTTGAACTAGTATAGGAAGTTTTACCTATCATAACCATGGTGGTTATTCTCCTTTCATCACCTTAATCTGAACCTAGATCTTGCTAGACTACTGCAATGGCCTTCTTTTCATCCTTCTCCTTAAGGAACTTTTTGGGATTAAGTTTTGTATGAAGTTTCCAAACACTTCGATTCATCATGACTGATTCTCTAGCAATGATAACAAGTAGGTCTTTCCTTCTGAATGATCACTGATTTCTTTCTCTTTGAATTTTTCTTTCCCTTACTATCACTGGAATCTTTGGTTTCCAACTCTTTAGTGTTGGGTATACGACCAAAGTCCCACATTGACTAGAAGTGGGGAGGATCATGGGTATATAAGGATGGACAAATATCTCCATTGGTATGAGGCATTTTGGGGTAAAGCCCAAAAACAAATCCATGAGGGCTTAGGCCCAAAGTGGACAATATCATACCATTGTGGAGATATGTGGTATCTAGAGTTCTTACAAGTGGTATCAGAGCCAAGTTTCGAAGTTAGCCAAGTGGATGAATCCTCGAAATGCCAAAAGAAGGTGGTGGGACCCTGTAATATCACGATGAGATCCGTGGATGAGCTCGGTTAGACAGGCGGTGTGCTTTGGATTCTTCATGGACGTGTCCTGGTCCCAACAAGGTGAAGAGGAGTTGACTTGGGATAGAGCAAGCTCTCGAGGCAGGTGGTGCTCCATGTAAGGCGTGTGCTTCCAACGCATTGGAGTGGAGAATCCTGGTTGGTAGAGAGTGGACGGATGGATAATCATTTGAGGGGAGGCTCAATGGTCCTTTGTTCGAGGGGAGGTTTGTTGGGTATACGACCAAAGCCCCACATTGACTAGAAGTGGGGAGGATCATGGGTATATGAGGATGGACAAATATCTCCATTGGTATGAGGCCTTTTGGGGTAAAGCCCAAAAACAAATCCATGAGGACTTAGGCCCAAAGTGGACAATATCATACCATTGTGGAGTTATGTGGTTTCTAGAGTTCTTACATTTAGATGACTGCAATGAAAACTTGAATGGTCTGCCACCTCATTCAATATGTATGGCCTGAACACACACCTCATCAAACTCATCAGGATTAAACATCAATAAAGTATGCTACAAATATGAATGTAAATTGCTAACATATTTTAACAAAGTTTCACGTGTATCCAATGAAATACCAAGTGCCAATGCTTTCTTCCTGAACTCCTAAGTAAACTCATGAACACTCTACCCTTTACCTTGCCTCAGATGCTGCCAGTTAATAACAACTTGTTGCATGTATCCTAAAGGATAAAATTGTTTCCTAAGAGCTTTCAAAAACTTAGACCATGAAGAGATGAATTTTCCTTTACGCTTTACATCTATCTAAGTTTTACTTTCCCACCAGATTAAAGTTGTTCCCCTCATTTTAAGTGTATCTAACTGAATTTTAGTTTTATCATTAGAAATGTTCTGAATGCGACAATACACTTCTAACTGCTTAATCTAGTTATCTAGCTTTCCAGTATTAATTTCGCCATCATAAACAGGTAACTCAAATTTAACATCAAGTTTCAAAAGAGATGTTTTCTTAGGTTTCTTTTATGTTTTAGATTTTTTACTGGAAGAAGAAGAAGATGATGATGGAGATGAGGGAGGTGAAGGTGGTTTATCTTTCTTCCCTTTACCTTTGTCCTTCTTTGATGGCTTTGAAGAAGAAGTTGCATCTCTCACCTTCTTGTCTTCATACAATTCTCCCAACACTTGCTGCATAGTCAAGAATGCTTGCTGAAACTATTCTTCACTCATCTTAGTTTTAGTGTTTTCACCTGCATCAGATCCATACATGGTCGATTTATGATAGACTCATCACTTTCCAATCTCTGGATCGATCTACTCAAGGATTCCTTCTCCTCGTTGCGACTTTGACCTGGTTGACATTCAATTCCAAATTCTACAAATGAAACCTACTCTAGTACCAAATTATATGATCTAAAATGATCATTTATTAGAAACTGATGTAGAATTGATTAGCCATTAATGAATTGAATGTTAGCTAAAGTGCAAAAATTGAGGAAAACTGCTTGAGAATAAGACTTTATGATAGCTGATTAAACATAATAAAGATGAATAGCAGAAGTGAAAAATAGTAAAAACACAGTGATACCAAACAACAAAATTGATGATGAAGTTTGTCCCTGATGGACTACATCTCTGGGTCTGCTTTCAAGATGGGTGACAATTTTATTAGGAATGAAAAGAAGGTGTTGATTACAGAGAGATTTGATCAGTATGAATGTCCATGTAGGCACTTTTCATCATTGTAATCAGATATCCCTCTGAACCCGCTTTCCAACACCTCTTCGGATTCCAATTATGATTCTGGATGCTCCTATAAAACTGACAAAAAAACTGCATATGACCTCTAGAATATGCAAGTAAAAAGTAAAAAAAAAAAAAAAACCACCTCCTCTTCAAACAAGAAAACCCAACATTTAAAGGTCTACAGGTACATGAAAACCACCTTAGCTGGTTTGTAGATGCATTTGGTTGGATTTGGATAGTTTACAAAATTGGCTTATGGTTTTGTACCACCTAGACTAGGTTGGCATTGTTATCCGGGAATAGTGTCCACTCAGATGCTGCTATTCCCACTAAGATGGGTGACTATCTTAGAAACAAACAATCAAAGTCTACTATTGTTTCCTTGTATGAAAATAGATGAGAGGAGAACCAAGAGGGCCAACTTGAGTCTTGCGCTTGATTTCCTCTCCTTCTTGATAGAGTTTTTCCACTTCTTCTTTGTCTGCGCAGCTCCAAAAGAACCTGTGGAATCACAACAACATACTACTATACAAGAAACAAGGATCTAAATTCATAAATAAAACAGGATCAGATGTGTATTAACCATATACATGAATATACAAACAAGTACACAAGAATATGGAAGGAAATGAGAATAGCTTTATTCAGATGAAAAGTAGCAAGAAGATTACAACCATGTGCTCTAACCCAGCATCATCCTCCAGCTAAGAAGCCCTTCTTCACCTCAAGCAAAGCTTAGATCACCCAACAACTGTGAATGTACACTAGAAGACCAACAACACTTCTCTATAAGATACAAAATTCTAGCCTCTAGATCTCTGTGATGAGGGATCCATATACAGATGATTACAAAGAGGTGAGTCATCTTCTGGGATCTTGATTAGTGTCTTCTCTCTGATAGTTCCTTCTTCCACTTGGAGAATGATGATCTCTTACTCATCCCTGGTCGAAAATGGAGTGGCAAGTGTCAGAGGAAAAGCTTCTGGAAGATTCCATGATCTTCCACCTCACATTTTTGTCCCTGCCATTTTTCCATTCTTGACCATTGCACCCTACATAGGAGAAAATTAGTATGCATCACACCTTGTACATTGGGAAGGTGATATGCATCACACTGTTTGCATTGAGCTTTCAGTATGGTCTCATTTTGACCATTTTTGAGTAGATTTCAGTGGAGAACTTCTGGGAGATGATGTAATCAGTTGACCTTGTTCCTTTAGGTAGTGAAGCAACACTTTTAGGGACTTAGGAGCCCTCAGTTTATGGACATTTATGATTGGGGTTGAAGTGCCCAAAAATGTCTATAACAGTTTCCCCCTAAAGCATGAGGTCGTTAATCTTTCTGATGTCGGGTGAAATGCTTTACTATGACGATCTGAAGTTTTTCTGAGCTGGGGGGTGACCTGTAATAAGATACAATACAATACATTATTTTGACAACATTTTTTCATGATCTAGTTGAGGCAGGTGTTATAGTCGGTCTAGTTATCCCTCCATCAGAGATCAAAGCTCTTTTATGCATTTCATGTTTTAGGTGTCCCACCAGTTTTCATCAGTTGCATTTCTTTACGCATGCCATAACTCTGATGGAGTGGTCTATGTCATTCATTCCCTTCGTGCATATCACTGCTGGTTTAGGATGAGTCATAAAGCTTCACAAGTCATTTTTAAAAAAAATTTAGGTCTAGGTCTAGGGTTTGAGTTAATTTAGTCCCGAAAAGTTTTAGAAGACCAGCAGGCCAGAGGGATGTCTTTGATAGATCATCATTTCAATAATTTTCATCATTGTACAGTTGAATTAGGACTTCTCTTGAAAACTCCATTTTGAAGATAAGTCACCATCTCATTTTTGTAAGAAATTGTCAAAATTTTCAATTCTTCAAATGTTCAAGTGCAGCCTTGATTTCCTTTGCCAGAGCATGTTACAACTATCCCTCCAAACAAAAATCAACAAAAAGCTTAAGTCCAAACCTCAGAAAAGAAAGAGAAAATAAAAAAGCATCATCGTATTAATAGGCCAAAAGTGAAAGTGCCCAAACTTTACAAAGTGGGTTTTTTGAAGCCAATTTATTCAAATTAGATATTTTGGGTGTATATAAGGTGAAACAAGTCTTTTTGATTCACCACATATCAGAGCAAGAGCAATTTCAAGATTGGAGGGCGAAAAACCAAGTTTCAAACCCTTGAGGCAGAGTTGAAGGTGCACACTACGCATAGAACTTGCGCGCTACGCACTGGGCGGTGTGCTACGCATTGGGTGTGCACATCCTATGTTAATTTACACAGGTGCTACGCACTGGGAGGTGCGATATGCATAGAAATTGCATGCTACGCATCCATTCCAGCGTTAAGTTTATGTTCCTAAAACGTATCAAATCACCTCTGCAACTACAAGTAGGTGTTTCTTTGACTCAAACATCAAGTTGAATATTGTCTAATGTGTGTTTGAAGAGTGGAAGTAGTGTTGGGTGTAAGAAAACAAATCAAACCCTAGGCCCTTATTGAAACTTTGTATAGGGTATTAAAAGACATTTGAGACAGTAGCACTTCATACCACAATATCTTTGTGATTGTTTTTGTGCCCAAATATACCAAACAAATTATCCATTATGGCATAATTTTTATGATACTACAACTGGTTTTTTGAGGATACACTGAAATTGGGATTTCATCACACCTACGCCATACACATTGCAGTCCTCCTATTGCAGCTATTTTGTTCTCAAAACCATGTCAGATACAGAGTCATCTTATGAGCAAGAAAATGGTAGTGATTCCACCACAGAGGGAAATGTGCCACAAAGACCTTGCAGAGGTGGCAAAGGTGGTAAACATCTTAGAGAAGAGCCCACTTCTATGGTACAGTTGCAGGCTTTCCCACTTGCCATGGATTGCTTTCGCCATCAGTCATGCTATCATTTTTGTGAGCTAATTTCACAGTTTCAGCATCATCGTGAATTAGCTCGCTTGTTTATTCTCCATTTACATGATGGCCATGTAAACCTTACTGGGGTTGATTTCATTTTGTCACCAGAGATCATTACAGAGGCCACGGGAATTCCGAATATCGGAGAGCAATGGAATAAGCGTCAACAGCTAGAGAAATCATATTATGAGCCATATATTAAACCAGGGTATATGAGGCACTTGAGTAGAGTTTTTCCTTTCCACTACCTGAATGATCAGTTTGCACCTTTGATGAAACTCATCATCCGGTATTTCAGTTGTGAGGGTAGATTCTCGCGTCTTTATGCATACCATGTCCACTTGTTGATGCGTTTTACAAGGGTGCGTCTGGTGAAGATCCCATATTTTATGTTTTGCAACATAGAGATGATGGTGCCTTTAGTGCAAAAGAAGAGCCCAGCACATCAGCACAGGAGCATATACCATTATGCATTGATCAAGATCATGGTGATTCATCAGTTGGCACAACAGGGCATTACATGGGAGAATTTTATTTCTCGTGACCTTTTCACAGCGCCTCAGCCACCACCAGAGATAGTTCATGATGAGGGAGGGCCTTTGCAGTAGTTTGACATTCCTAATACTGAGCGTATTGATGCTCCAGTATATGTGACATATTAGAAAGGCCACAAGGCCTTATTTGCAGCCGCACGACGAGTACTATCTCCACCCGGGGTGGAAGGGGTCTCGTTGACTTCATCAGCACAACGAGTATTATCTCCACATCATGTGGAAGGGGTCTCACCTCCATCTTCAGCACAGGTACAGATCCAGTACAGGGGCAAGAGACCCATGGTTGATGAGGGTCCTTCTGGAGGCCAGGACACGGATATCATTGATGTTGATGCTAGCTCTCCTAGCTCCGAGCTAAAGGAGATCATCCGAGAAAAAAGGGCTGAGAATGAGTCACTGCAAAAGAAATTGTAGATGGCTAAGTGGGTGATCAACTATTTGGAGCAGCGCAACAAACAGTTGGAAGATGAGCATGAACTTTATGAGCTGTGAAAGATCCGCGAAGACCCGGGAATTGGCCCGAAGGAGACCTGGTGATTTGACACCTATTGATTGGGAATCAATGCTCATCCGGGTCAACACTCATTTGGAGAATTTGTTGGCGAAAGAAAATAGGGACAAGGACATGCTTCATCACATGAAGACTCACTATTGGGCTCGCATGCATGTTTGCAAAGCGAGAATGAAGATCCTCAAGAGGCGTTTGAGAAAAGTGCAAAAGCAATGCAAAAGGCCTGATCCGCTTCAAGTTTTGGCCGAGGCTTCATTAGTTGAGAAAGATACATGATTTAGGGTCTTCACTCCAAATTTGGGCAAATTTGGAGAAAATCTTGTCGTTTTGAAATTTTTGGCTTGAGAAACAGGTTTTTGGGTTCTACGCGTAGCGCGCAGTGCGCTACCCTGAAGATTGCAAGGTCCAATTGACAAATGGCTTGTAGTTTTTGATTTTTCATGAAGAAATACACATTTTCAGCCATTTCCGAAAGATCTGGATGGTCTAAATGTCCAAAAACATCATGAAAACCACCTTGCTGCCACCTTTTCCAATAGCAGGACGTACCTCTGGGAGAATTTCGTTTTTAGGGTGAATTTGAGGTCCACATTGGAAAATTCCACTTGGGTTGGAAAGAAGACATCCAGGGCTTTCCAACGCGCTATCATGAGCTCAATTTGGATGTCAGGAAGTGCCCCAAAACTAGGCTCAAATGTGCGCTACGCATAGGGATCAGGGGCGCTACGCATACAATTTTTGGCCCAGTTTTTCACCTTCAGCTCAGGAATTCGACTAGTTTTCACCAGTTTCATTCTTTGATGTAATTTTTCACCCAACATGATGAAATTTGATGTATGTAAGGTAACATGGCACTTATCTACCTTCTTCTAGATGATTCATTCACAAATTAGCAAGAAACTAATGTAATGGATCCGTTTCCTTCTTTTTAGAGGCAGGTTGTTGGATCATCTAGATTCTTGCTCCATGTTTAGAATTTGTTAAAACTACTCCTAGAAGGAGGAGCTCGACCCCTAGAGGTTAGGGAATGAGGATGGTTTGGTCTATATATGTAAATTTTCATTCAGTAGGAGAGGTTGGACTCTTGGGATAGCTTGAGACTATATTGTACATATCTTATCAGCAATTTTGGCAAAGGAAAGACCAGGGTTTTGCAGCACTATCTGGGATCCATGTGGCTTTATGTGTTGATGGTGTGTTTCTCTCAGTACTTGTAAGTTGTGTATGTGTATCATTATCTCTATTGAATCTTCTGTTATTAAACAAATGAAGTGTTAAGGTAGAATCCATGAAATTGTTATGCTCTGCCTTTAAATTTGTTTAATCTTTTATGTTTTCTTCAGTTTAAGGAGAATCCTTGAGATCCCTTGCTCTCCTTAGCCCCTCACCAGTCTTATCTACCCACCTCACTTGCTTTAAGGCATCAAAACAATCGCCTATCTTGCCCCAAGTGGACCTCTTCAAAAATTGTGCCTCATCCCCGCACCCAAAATTTGCCTTTCCCTTGAATTCAACAAAATTATCAAAACTCAATTGTAAACTCTTTGTACTTTATATCTAGCCTAAAATCAGTCATCAATTCAGTCATCTCGAGCCATTTATATTATCTTTTTCCGAGTTTGACTTGGAGAGAGCCCTCTCTTGTCCTCGTAGGGCTAGCTACGAGGCTGAGCGTGGTTTGATGTGGCCTTGAGTCTTGCCTTATTTAAGCCTAAGTCAGATTTGAGTGCTAACATAGTGGCGACCATACTGGGGAAGAAATCTCAAATGGTTTGCTTGTTGATGAGTTTGTTTCACAAGTCTTAGACGGAGTCTGAAGTCACGCCAGGTAGCTTTCGAAACGCTCTTGCTATGCATAAGCGGAAGTAGATAAATGTTGCTTCACTCGATCTCCGGTTAGCTTGTGAAACTTTGATTTGCATATCACCCCAGTACTTTGATCGTTCTAGACCTTTGGATGATTGAGTCTAGCAAACGATTGGCTGAATTATTTTAATTCCTTTGATCTTTTGATAAACACACTAGCTTCAAAAAGACATACAAGAGCTAATCTAGATCCGAATCCACCTCGTGTTTACGAAAATCCAAATTTGATTCGAAAAATCCTCCGTCAAGAAAGCTCGACGACTCCCTTGGTTAAATCTCATTCATTTCCTGCAATTTTTGAATACTTTGAAGAACTTCCTTTCGACGCAAGGTTTGAATTGTCATTGTTTAAAACCAAGTCCGAAAACGCTCTCGATTCTATTGTTCCAAATCCTGACTTTGCTGTAGCTCTAGAATTTGAAAGGCACAATAAATTAATTGACAATTTTATCTTGAGGCACCATCAGACCAGCATCCAAGCGGAAAATCTTGCTGAGTTCTTAGAAGCCGTATCTGCAAACATTGGATCCACCATCACGGCATCTACCTCTAGAATTCCTACTGAACCACCTTTTATTCCTACCATTCCTGTGCAGCCTATAATTACTTACTTCGAATCTACAGCTAATTCCCCTTCTTCATCCCACATTGCTTCTCCTCCGTATACACGTTCGCATACTCCCCATACAGTAGCGACATCCACTCCGCCAACAACACCTAGAGTAAATCCACCTAGAGCAATGGCTACTCGATTTGCACCTCTTGCTTTACCTCAGCAATTGCATGATATGCCCGCGGACTATCAGAGTAAGATTCCTTTATTTGATGGCACTCCTCAAAGTGTGCCTGCTCAGCAGCACATAGACAAAATGACAAATTTTTATGATTTATATGAGATTGATGAAGAGGATGTAACTATGCGATTGTTTGTACAAACATTCGGAGGAGAGGTGAGAAAATGGTTTAGAGGCTTGGGAGCTAGAAGTATACCGATGTTGGCTGAACTTCAGAAGCTGTTTCTTGATCGTTGGGAACTTAGAAAGGATCCGCTTCAGATAAATGCCGAGTACAATAATATCAAACGCAATCATGGTGAGTCCGTCCAAGACTACTTTATCAGGTTCAATACAGTTTATAATGCTATTCCAGATGATTTAAGACCATCTAGAAAATTAGCTCTTCTCAAATTCCCAGATGGCTTTGATCTGGAGATGGCTTATTCATTACGGGATAGAGATCCACCTACTTTAGAAGATATGCAAAAGATTGCCGTCAATGTTGAGGAAAATCTGAACGACAAGAGAGCACGTTTGAAGGCAGAGAAAAGAGTGACTATAAAGGAAGAATCTACATCATTGGAACCACCTTGGCTTTGTGAGATGTTCAAAAGACTAAACCTTGACAAATCAGAACCGCAGATTCGTAATCCAAATTACGGTGGCCAACAACAACCTCAATATAGAATCAAGCAACGTGAACCAAGAATACAAGAGCCGGAAGCCCAACAACCAATCAAGACTCCTCTTTTGCAGAATTTTGTGAGTCAAGATTCAGATGAAGATGCTGATGTAGTAGGGGACCAAAATAATTTCTTTACTCCTGATGATATGCCCATTTACATCACCAAAGAAGAAGAGTATGGAGAAATTTCAGGCGCCCAGCAAGATGAAGATTTTATCTTAGCTAATGATGCAGATTTAGATGATTACCAAAGAGGATATTTGAATGCCTTGTCCACTCAACAGAAGCAGTATTCATTGAGAAATCGAGATGTGCCTATCAATCCCATTCAGAAAAGAAAGGAAGCTACAGCACCAAAGATGGATTCACCAATACCGCCGAAGAAAGGAAAAGAGACAATTGATCCCACAACTAGCAAGATATCAGCAGCAGAAAAGACAAATCAGGCAGCTATAATCAAAGATAGGAGAGAGATTCTGGTCAAAGAAGTCAAAAAAGTTTCAGCATTTAGTTTGGAAAATGAAATTTCCAAATTAAAAATATATATTCCTTTGACTGAAATTATGAAAAAAAACAGCTACCGAGGTCAAGTCTCTAAACTTCTGAATTTTGATCCCATGATGGACACAGTGAATGTTGAAGATGATCAGCCATAATTGATTTTTGGACCAGCGTTGGATGGTCAGTCTCCTGATAGTGATGTTCCTCCCTTTTATGTCAGTTTGATATTGCATGAATATGTTTTGCATAATGCCATGTTCGATTCGGGTGCTTCGCACAATTTGATGCCCAAAGCGATCATGGAGAAGCTGGGGTTAGACATTACCAGAAAATATCATGATTTGTATTCATTTGATTCCAGCCGTATGAGATGTATCGGGTTCATTAAATATTTGGTTGTTAGCTTAGACCAAATCCCAGCAAAGAATGTCTTGATGGATGTGGTGGTGGCGGACATTCCTCCACGTTTTGGTATGCTACTTTCAAGATCTTGGGGAGCTAAGTTGAAGGGTAATATACAATTAGACTTTTCTTATGCCACAATTCCAGTCTTTGGTCAAATGAAAAAGCTATATCGAGAGAAAAAGATGAAATACAAGATAACTAGCAAAGAGAAGCCAATCAATCATCCTGTAAATTATGTACATACAGATTTGGAGTCGTTTGTTTTATTTGCTGATAGTTTTAATGATCTAGATAGTCAGTTAGTTCAGGCGGAAGATATACCAGAGATCACTGAAAATTTTAGAGAAATTCTACAAAAGGAAAGAGGAGAAAAGCAAGCTACCATGGAGCAAACAGCTGAAGATAAGGGGCAGCAAACAGAAAAATCGGAGGCAATACAATTTCAACACTTGGAGGATGATGAAGATGGTCTTTGGACCATGGATTTCAATGGCGCAGTAGGTGGTGATGGTACTGGTATTGGTGTGTGGATTCGAAGTCCTTTTTCTGCTTGAGATAAAGATCCAAGCAAGGTAAGAGTGTGCTCCTATAAACTAGCATTTGATTGTTCAAATAATGAGGCGGAATATGAGGCTCTCCTTGCTGGCTTAAAAATTCTTAGAAAGCTGAAATCGAAGAAGATTGCGGTCTATGGTAATTCCGAGTTGGTGATAAAGCAAGTTAAGGGTGAGTTTTAGGCCAAGCATCCTCGCATGAGGGCATATCGAAATGCAGTCTTAGATATTTTGAAGTTGTTTTCTGATTATACCTTGACATGTGTGCCTCGCATACAAAATGGTGTTGCTGATGGACTTGCTAAGGCAGCAAGCAATTTAAAAATTCCAACGAATTCTAGCAACAAATTTGAGATTCATGTGAAGCATCGTCCCACCGTTCCAGATAATCAATGATGTTGGCAAGTTTTTCAAGATGATGAAGAGATCAATGAGTTTCTGCAAAATAAGGGTAAGTTCAAGGATTCCTCAATAGATACTGAAAATGATGATGGTATTAACAATATACAAGTAAATCAAATGGATGTGCCGCAACTTAAGGACAACATTATTCCTAAGTGATTGATTCCTTTAGAGGAGATGTTTGACCAAGATGATGTGGCCCGCTAACCGACATTGAGACCAACTGAAAAGGGTGTTGAAGAGGTAAACATTGGGACAGCTGAAAATCCCAATATGGTTAAGCTATCAAGGTCATTGTCACCAAAGGTAAAAGCTAAATATATGAAATTGTTGTCTTTATTTTCTGATGTATTTGCATGGGATTACTCAGATCTTAAAACATATGACACAAATATCATTCAGCATACTATTCCTATTAAGCCAAATCAGAAGCCTTTTCATCAAAAATTGAGGAGAATCAATCTGAAACTGCTGCCATCAATTGAGAAAGAGGTAAATAGATTGTATAAGTCAGGAATCATTGTGCCCATCTGATTTTCAGATTGGATATCAAACTTGGTGCCCGTAAGGAAGAAGACAGGTGAGATCCGTTTGTGCATTGACTTCATAAATTTGAATAAGGTGTCTTTAAAAGACAATTATCCGCTACCCAAAATGGATCATATATTGCAGCGAGTAGTTGGAGCATCAAGGATGTCGCTACTCGACGATTATTCAAGATACAATCAGATTTTAGTGCATGAAGATGATCGTGACAAGACAACGTTCACCACTCCATGGGGAACATTTCATTATGCAAAGATGCCTTTTGGTTTGAAAAATGCAGGAGCCACCTTTCAGCGTGCAATGGACATAGCTTTCGCCAATGAGAAAGATGTATTTTCAGTTGTTTATCTTGATGACTTGACTGTATTTTCAAATTCAGATGAGGAACATTTGTATCATTTGAAAATTGTTTTCCAAAAGTGCAGAAAATATGGCATTTCGTTGAATCCAAAAAAGAGTCGTTTTGCCATGGATGAGGGCAAACTTCTTGGCCGCATCATATCTAAAGACGACATCTGTATTGATCCAGCATGTGTTGAAGCCATTCAGCAAATTGAACAACCCCAGAACAAGAAAAAAATTTAGTCCTTCAATGGTAAACTGAATTTTCTGCGTCGCTTCATTCCAAATCCAGCAGAGCATCTTAGAGAGATCACAAGCATGCTCAAGAAGGACAGTCAGGTAAAGTGGACCGAAGAGGCGGTCAAATCATTTAATTTAGTGAAGTTAGCTCTTTATTCAACTCCTATTTTGATCAATCCCGACTACACTCAGGATTTTATTTTGTTCTCATTTGCCTCTGAGCACACTTTGGCAGTCGTATTAATGCAGAAGAGAGAAGGTGTTGAAAATCCCATTGCTTTTTTCAGTCAGATTATTAGAGATGGAGCATTTAAGTATAAAATCATTGAGAATCAAGCACTTGCGCTTGTTAATGCCTTGAAAGATTTCCGTGTGTATATATTGCATTCACATATTCTAGCTTATGTTCCTAACACAGCAGTAAAAGATATTTTAGTACAGGCAGATCCAGAAGGTAGAAGGGGTAAGTGGATTGCTGCGTTGTTAGAATATGATGTAGAGATCAAACCCACCAAGCTGATCAAAGGTCAAGGACTCACCAAGCTAATGGTTGAAACAAATCTGTAAGTTCTAGACATAAATTTGATTGCGGCCATGTCTGATGAAGATGAGGAGAACCCATCCATTCAGGTATCTGAAATGTTTCTTTCTTCTCCTTGGTACGCTGATATTTTATATGTACTTCAACATTTATCTTCACCTCCTGGAATGCTGAGAAACAGAAGTAGAACATTAAAATTGAAGGCTGCAAAATTTTGCATTCTAGATTCAACACTGTTTTGGAAAGATCCAGGTGGAATGTTATTAAATTGTTTGGTCGAGGAGGAAGCCAAAAGAGTTGTGGAAGATTTTCGTAGAGGGGACTGTGGGGGTCATCTGTTTGGAAGACTACAGCAAAAAACATTCTAAGGGCAGGATATTATTTGCCTTCATTATTTTCAGATGTATATAAGGCCATCAAAAATTGTCACGAATGCCAAATTTTTCAAGGAAAGCAGAAGCTCCAGCCTTTGCCTCTCAAGCCAATTGAAGTCAACACACCTTTTCAGTAGTGGGGATTGGATTTCATTGGTGAAATTCATCTGGCATCATCAGGACAGCATCGATGGATATTGACAGCCATGGACTAATTCACAAAATGGATTGAAGCAATTCCTACTCGACAAGCTACGGATGCGGTAATTATTTCTTTTCTTGAGACCAGTATTTTGTCACGTTTTGGATGTCCAAGTAAGTTAATTACAGATAATGCAGGAGCGTTTAATTCAAAAAGGATGATTGAGTTTTGCTATAAGTACAATATTGGCTTGGGACATTCAACCGCATACCACCCTCAAGGAAATGGATTGGCGGAATCATCTAATAAGTCTTTGGTCAATATCATTAAGAAATTGTTGGAAATCAACAAAAAGGGCTGGCACAAGAAATTGATAAATGCACTATGGGCTGATAGGGTGAGTCAGAAAAAGTCTATTGGCATGTCTCCTTTCGAGTTGGTGTACGGAACATACACAGTTTTTCCCACTTCACTTGTTGTCCCGGTAGTCAAATTGCTTCAAGAAGCGGGTAGTGAGGAAGATCCTATGCAGAGAAGGATTAATTAGATGATTCATTTGCAGCAGACACAGGAGGAGGTATTTCAAAACACTTGCAAGCTGCAGGAGCGCATCACAAATATTTATGACTGGAAAGCAAAGGCGGATACATTTTAGCTAGATGAGGTTGTTTTGAGGTGGGATGCTCGTCATGAAGACAAGGGAAAACATGGCAAATTTGAAAATTTATGGAAGGGTCCTTACAAGATTGTAGCATTTCGCAGCCAAAATGCTTTCCTTAAAGAGATACTACTTCTAAATATTTTCTGCTCATTTCATTATCAGTGTACATATCATTTTACTTTGGTTCTATTGCACATGTACACTAACTTATCATCTTCATTTTAGGGCCCGAGGTGAAGGCTATAATTCTGAAAATGAAAGTTAGTTAGTCTAAGTTTGTCAAGTCAGTTGTCAAAATCTTTAACTTCGAGTTTAGTTTTGTCAATGCAATTTTTGTTTTTTCAGTCAAATTCTCAAGATTTTGTGTCAAAATAATGACTCCATCACCCAATGGATGAAGGCACTGTCTAGCTCTTACAGAGATCTGCGGTTCTTGGCATCTCCAAGGAGCTCCCATCCCCATTGGAGCCAATATTAGAGTCGGTCTAGTTATCCCTCCATCAGAGATCAAAGCTCTTTTTTGCATTTCATGTTTTAGGTGTCCCACCAGTTTTCATCAGTTGCATTTCGTTAGGCATGCCATAACTCTGCTGGAGTGGTATGTGTCATTCATTCCCTTCGTGCATATCACTGCTGGTTTAGGATGAGTCATAAAGCTTCACAAGTCATTTTTTTAAAATTTTTAGGTCTAGGTCTAGGGTTTGAGTTAATTTAGTCCCGAAAAGTTTTAGAAGACCAACAGGCCAGAGGGATGTCTTTGATAGATCATCATTTCAATAATTTTCATCATTGTACAGTTGAATTAGGACTTCTCTTCAAAACTCTGTTTTGAAGATAAGTCTCCATCTTATTTTTGTAAGAAATTGTCAAAATTTTCAATTCTTCAAATGTTCAAGTGCAGCCTTGATCTCCTTTGCCAGAGCATGTTACAGCTATCCTTGCAAACAAAAATCAACAAAAATCTTTAGTCCAAACCTCAGAAAAGAAAGAGAAAATAAAAAAGCATCATTGTATTAATAGGCCAAAAGTGAAAGTGCCCAAACTTTACAAAGTGGGTTTTTTGAAGTCAATTTATTCAAATTAGATATTTTGGGTGTATATAAGGTGAAACAAGTCTTTTTGATTCACCACATATCAGAGCAAGAGCAATTTCAAGATTGGAGGGCGAAAAACCAAGTTTCAAACCCTTGAGGCAGAGTTGAAGGTGCGCACTACGCATAGAACTTGCGCGCTACGCACTGAGCGGTGCGCTACGCATTGGGCACAGACATCCTGTCTTAATTTACACAGGCGCTATGCACTGGGAGGTGCGCTACGCATAGAACTTGCGCGCTACACATCCATTCCAGTGTTAAGTTTATGTGCCTAAAACGTATCAAATCGCCTCTGCAACTACAAGTAGGTGTTTCTTTGACTCAAACATCAAGTTGAATATTGTCTAATGTGTGTTTGAAGAGTGGAAGTGGTGTTGGGTGTAAGAAAACAAATCAAACTCTACGCCCTTATTGAAACTTTGTATAGGGTATTAAAAGACATTTGAGACAGCAACACTTCATACCACAATATCTTTGTGATTGTTTTTGTGCCCAAATATACCAAACAAAATATCCATTATGGCATAATTTTTATGATACTACAACTTGTTTTTTGAGGATACACTGCAATTGGGATTTCATAACACCTACGCCATACACATTGTAGTCCTCCTATTGCAGCTATTTTGTTCTCAAAACCATGTCAGATACAGAGTCATATTATGAGAAAGAAAATGACAGTGATTCCACCACAGAGGGAAATGTGCCACAAAGGCCTCGTAGAGGTGGCAAAGGTGGTAAACATCTTAGAGAAGAGCCCACTTCTATGGTACAGTTGCAGGCTTGCCCACTTGCCATGGATTGCTTTCGCCATCGGTCATGCTATCATTTTTATGAGCTAATTTCATAGTTTCAACATCATCGTGTATTAGCTCGCTTGTTTATTCTCCATTTACATGATGACCATGTAAACCTTGCTGGAGTTGATTTCATTTTGTCACCAGAGATCATTACAGAGGCCACAGGAATTATGAATATTGGAGAGCAATGGAATAAGCGTCAGCAGCTAGAGAAATCATATTATGAGCCATATATTAAACCAGGGTATATGAGGCACTTGAGTAGAGTTTTTCCTTTCCACTAACTGAATGATCGGTTTGCACCTTTGATGAAACTCATCATCCAGTATTTCAGTTGTGAGGGCAAATTCTCGCATCTTTATGCATACCATGTCTGTTTGTTGATGCATTTTACAAGGATGCGTCTGATGAACATCCCATATTTTATGTTTCACAACATAGAGAGGATGGTGCCTTTAGTGCAAAAGAAGAGCCCAACACATCAGCACAGGAGCATATACCATTATGCATTGATCAAGATCGTGGTTATTCATTAGCTGGCACAGCAGGGCATTACATGGGAGAATTTTATTTCTAGTGACCTTTTCACAGTGCCTCAGCCACCACCAAAGATAGTTCATGATGAGGGAGGGCCTTCACAGCAGTTTGA
The DNA here is from genome assembly GCA_000404065.3 of Pinus taeda. NCBI lineage: Eukaryota > Viridiplantae > Streptophyta > Pinopsida > Pinales > Pinaceae > Pinus > Pinus taeda. The sequence continues at coordinate 14,782 of APFE030741068.1, read as the reverse complement.
CATTCCTGAGACCGAGCGTGTTGATGCTCCAGTATATGTGACATATCAGAAAGGCCACAGGGCCTTATTTGCAGCCACACGACGAGTACTATCTCCACCCGGGGTGGAAGGGGTCTCGTTGACTTCATCAGCAGAACGAGTATTATCTCCACATCATGTGGAAGGGGTCTCGCCTCCATATTCAGCACAGGTACAGATCCAGGACAGGGAAAAGAGACCCATGGTTGATGAGGGTCCTTCTGTAGGCCAGGACATGGATATCATTGATGTTGATGCTAGCTCTCCTAGCTCCGAGCTAAAGGAGATCATCCGAGAACAAAGGGACGAGAATGAGTCACTACAAAAGAAATTGCAGATGGCTAAGTGGGTGATCAACTATTTGGAGCAGCGCAACAAACAGTTGGAAGATGAGCATGAACTTTATGAGCTGCGAAAGATCCACGAAGACCGGGAATTGGCCTGAAGGAGACCCGGTGATTTGACACCTATTGATCGGGAATCAATGCTCATCCGGGTCAAAACTCATTTGGAGAAGTTGTTGATGAAAGAAAATAGGGACAAAGACATGCTTCATCACATGAAGACTCACTATTGGGCTCGCATGCATGTTTGCAAAGCGAGAATGAAGATCCTCAAGAGGTGTTTGGGAAAAGTGAAAAAGCAACGCAAAAGGCCTGATCCGCTTCGTGTTTTAGCCGAGGGTTCATTAGTTGAGCGAGATACATGATTGAGGGTCTTCACTCCAAATTTGGGCAAATTTGGAGAAAATTTTGTCGTTTTGAAATTTTTCGCTTGAGAAACAGGTTTTTGGGTTCTACGCGTAGCGTGCAGCGCGCTACCCTGAAGATTGGGAAGTCCAATTGACAAATGGCTTGTAGTTTTGGATTTGTCATGAAGAAATACACATGTACAACCATTGCCTAAGCATTTCATTGAGATCTGGATTGTCTAAATGTCCAAAAACATCATGAAAACCACCTTGCTGCCACCTTTTCCAATTGCAGGAAATACCTCTGGGGGAATTCAGTTTTGAGGGGGCCAATGAGCCCCAAATTGGAACATTCCACTTGGGTTGGAAAGTAGACATCTAGGGCTTTCCAACGCGCTATCATGAGCTCAATTTGGATGTCAGGAGGTGCCCCAAAAACAGGCTCAAATGTGCGCTACGCATAGGGATCAGGGGCGCTACGCATATAGTTTTTGGCCCAGTTTTTCACCTTCAGCTCAGGAATTCGACTAGTTTTCACCAGTTTCACTCTTTGATGTAATTTTTCACCCAACATGATGAAGTTTGACGTATGTAAGGTAACATGGCACTTATCTACCTTCTTCTAGATGATTCATTCACAAATTAGCAAGAAACTAATGTAATGAATCAGTTTCCTTATTTTTAGAGGCAAGTTGTTGGATCATCTAGATTCTTGCTACATGTTTAGAATTTGTTCAAACTGCTCCTAGAAGGAGGAGCTCGACCCCTAGAGGTTAGGGAATGAGGATAGCTTGGTCTAAATATGTAAATTTTCATTCATTAGGAGAGGTTGGACTCTTGGGATAACTTGAAACTATATTGTACATATCTTATCAACAATTTTGGCAAAGGAAAGACCGGGGTTTTGCAGCACTATTTGGGATCCATGTGGCTTTATGTGTTGATGGTGTGTTTCTCTCAGTACATGTAAGTTGTGTATGTGTATCATTATCTATATTGAATCTTCTATTATTAAACAAATGAAGTGTTAAGGTAGAATCCATGAAATTGTTATGCTCTGCCTTTAAATTTGTTTAATGTTTTATGTTTTCTTCAGTTTAAGGAGAATCCTTGAGACCCCTTGCTCTCCTTAACCCCTCACCAGTCTGATCTACCTACCTCACTTGCTTTAAGGCATCAAAACAATCGCCTATCTTGCCCCAAGTGGACCTCTGCAAAAACTGTGCCTCATCCCTGCACCCAAAATTTGCCTTTCCCTTGAATTCAAGAAAATTATCAATACTCAATTGTAAACTCTTTGTACTTTATATCTAGCCTAAAATCAGTCATCAATTTAGTCATCTCGAGCCATTTCGATTATCTTTTTCCGAGTTTGACCCGGAGAGAGCCCTCTCCTATCCTCGTAGGGCTAGCTACGAGGCTGAGCGTGGTTTGATGTGGCCTTGAGTCTTGCCTTATTTCAGCCTAAGGAAGATTTGAGCGCTAACACAAACAATAGTACCAAGCCCTTGGAGCCTGTTTAAGACCATAGAGAGCCTTTTTTAGTCAGCATACAAGGTTTGGATCATTTCCAAGAATGAACCCATCTAGTTGCTCAATGTACACTTCTTCTTCTAAGTCTCCATTAAGAAAGGTTGATTTCACGTCCATTTGAAATACTTTGAACTTCTGAAAACTTGAGAGGGAAAGGAACATTCGGATGGCCTAAATTCTAGCAACAGGAGAAAAAGTTTCTTCAAAATCTATTCCTTCTTGTTGAGCATCCCCTTTGCAAACAAGTCTGGCCTTGTTTCTAATAACTTCCCTATTTTCATTCAACTTGTTCTTAAATATCCATTTTGTTCCTATGACATTCTTATCTTTTGGTCTAGGAACCCACTCCCAAGTGTTGTTCTTTTCGATTTGTTCAAGTTCTTCATCCATTGCCTTGACCCAGCATTCATCTTTGTAAGCTTCTCTTACATTTTGTGGTTTAGTGGAGGAGAGTAATGCCAAATAGCTTGAAGCTTCAGCAATTGTTCTTCTTGTTTGTATGCCAGCCTCCTTTTGCCCCAAAATTTGTGATTCTGGATGATTCTTTTGAACATACCCTGAAGGAGTCTTTTCTTCTATCCTTATCTGTTCCTCTGGCTCCTCATGGGTTTCTTCTTCATCATCAGTCTGATTTTGAGGGTAATCTTCATCCTCTTTGATATTTTCATAATTTACTTGCCTAGGAATGTATCCTTTTTCACCAACCACTACACCAATGCTGTCAATGATTCTTCCAAGTCTTTTATTATAACACTTATATGCTTTGTTGTGGGGAGAATAACCAAGGAGAATGCCTTCATCTGCTCTAGGTTCAAGTTTTCCAAGCTGTTCATCAATATTCTTAATATAACATTTGCTTCCAAAAGTTTTGAAATGCTTTACCGAAGGAGTCTCACCATACAAGAGCTCATGAGGAGTTTGAGTGCTGTTTTCTTGGACATTTGTTTTGTTGAGAATAACAACCGCAGCAAATGCAGCTTCACCCCAGAAGGTTGTGGGAGTTACAGACTCATCAAGCATAGCACGAGCCATTTGTTGGACTGTTCTGTTCATCCTTTCCACCACTCCATTTTAATGAGGAGTCCTAGCTGTAGAGAATTCCCTTCTTATTCCATGTTCTTAACAAAAATCAAAGAATTCATTTGAGGTAAACTACCCACCTCTATCAGACCTGAGCACTTAATTTTTTAATCTGATTCATTTTCAACCAAGGCTTTGAAGGATTTGAATTTTTCGAATGATTCGTCCTTGTGCTTCATAAGTCCTAACCAAACCATCCTAGAGAAATCGTCAATGAATAATATAAAGTATTCTTCTCCTCGAGGCGACCTTGTCCTAAATGGACCACATACATCTGTATGGACTAGCTCAAGAGGCCTGCTGGCTGAACCTTCCTTCTCCGGGAAATTAGTTCTGGTTTGCTTTCCAAACTGACATGATTTGCATATGGTGTTGTCTTGAATTTTGATATCTGGAAGACCACAGACAGCCTGGTATTTGCATGCTTTCCTTATTTGTGAAAAGCTTAGATGCCCCAACCTCCGGTGCCATAACCAGTGTTCATCATTCTTTCTCAAATAAAATTGTTATTCTCCTTCTTCAAATATGTATAGATTATTTGGAGTTCTTCTGCCTTTGATTACTGTTCTTCCTGTATCAAGATCACGAACACTACACCCATCTGATCGGAATATTACCTCGGTTCCATTATCGCACATCTGACTGACAAGCAATAGATTATGCTTCAAGCCATCAACATACAAAACATTTCCAGCTTTGACCTTTTCTTTCAACTGAGGAATGCCTTTTCCTTTTATGGCTGCAGGGGTATCATTTCTAAAAGAAACTTTCTTTCCCTTTTCTAAAGCAGTATATGATTCAAGTTTTTCTTTATCACCTATCATATGCTTCGAACATCTGTTGTCGATGTACCATTTTTCCTGTCCTTCTGCATATAAAGTTATCCCACATCTTTCTGGTTGTGGTTCCTTCATTCTCCATGTTTTGGCACTTGAGGTTTGTTCCTTCTGAGTTGTCTTCCAAAACCTGCTCCTGCATTCAGAATCTTCATGACCAAAATTATTACAAATGGAACATTCAGTTTCATTTTCAAGGGCGGAAAAGTTGTTATAGGTTCTCTTCGTGATTGCAGGCATACTTCTTTGTTTTTGAGCTTCTCTAGTCATGATTGTCTTATAGGCAACACATTGAGCTTCTTTGTGACCAAAGTTATGGCAAGAGAAACATTGGCCATTGAAGAAACTTCTGCGATTATCAAATCAACCAGCCAAATGATTGTACTTTCGATTGTCATCCATTCTTGAAGAAAATTGGGAAGATTTTACCTGAGGTTGGTTGTAATTTCTGTTTGTCCTTAAGGTAGCTTACCCCCGATTTTCTTGATAGTCTTTGTTCGTTCTTGATGAAGACTGTCCCTGATTTACCTGATGATTTCTATTAGGCTTTTGCTCATTCCTTCTTGCTGCATCAAGATAAATTTTGGAGGTGGAAGCTTGAGATGTTTCACCATTATACCCCAGACCTGTCTTGATTAGAGGGGAACACTGCACATTGATAATCTCATCCAGAGTTCATATCCTTTAACAAATTTAAGATTAAGGGCCTTTGTTTTCTCAATTTATTTTCTAAGGCCAACAATTTCACATTCTAACTTCTCAAGAAATTTTTCCTTTTCATCAAGTTGAAATTG
>APFE030741065.1:0-12235 GCA_000404065.3 Pinus taeda | reverse complement strand
TGGGCTCTCATGACGAAGCGCAAAGCCAAATGACTTCCCAACCCGCCGACGATTCTTCTTGTCAATTAAATGGCCTTGTTGACACCCGCATCCGAGTACCTCCACCAATAACTTAGATCACATACACTCTTATGCTATCATCCTCCACATGGAAAATTTTAGGGGCTAATGTTCGCCCAGTGGGCTAATTTTCCATGATTTTTCCACAAAAAGGTTCGCCAATTTCCAATTTTTATAAAAGGTGATTCGCCCAAATTTTAGAATATAAAATTATTTTACCTTTAAAATCGCCAACAGTATATAGAGACTATATATAAAATCATTATAAATTTGAATAATTTTACAAATATATCAATAAACATTTTATAGTTTGCATATTAGGGATTAATGATATTCGCCATTGTTTCTAAACTTCAAGAAAAATTTCCATCCTTAAAATTTTCCTTGATCCTCCACTTGCATGAATGAACAAACTCCCTTAGCCATTTATGTGCACAAACAAAATCATAAATTTCATTTTCCATTACAACCCACAATCAATCATGATTTTCCAATCTATTGTATTGAGCCCATAACTCTCATTTATTACTGAAAGGACTTCCTTAGCTACCACCCAAGGCTCAATAGTTTTTGGGAAGAGATATTTCCACCAATTAAAATTCAAAATTAAGGATATTAGAAAGAGGGAAAACATTTCAAATTAAAAAAATTAGCAACAAAGGTTTTGACAAGGGTAGATTAGGATTATTTACAAGGTCAAATCCCATATCCCCCTTATTATTCCCCAATTGTGGTATGATGGTTCATGTATGTGCTCAAGCCCCAGTGAGTTATTTGAAATCTTTCATCAATCAAAGTAAAATATATTTCATTTACAATGTTTCTGATTTATCCATTTCAACTTAACATTTTAATAAAATGTTCATATCAAAATAAAACAACACTCAGAATAATTTTCTTAGAAATTATTGTTGAATTTGTAACTATGGTCAATGTTCATAATGTACATTTAGTCACTTGTTGTATTTGGTCACTTCTTGTAATTACAGTTATCATTGTAAAGCATATTTATAAATGCTTCATCCAAAGGAACTTATTTGTTTTGAGTCAAAGTCCCCTTGTGACTTTTTAAAGATGAAAATTTGAATTTTTGAAATGTAAATTTTGGCTCCAAAAGTGACAAGTCAGCTTCCCTCCAAGTCAAGTCGGCCCTAGACAAGAGACACCAATTTGGCATAGTAATATCACTATATAAAGGTTATTTTACCTCCTCCACTTGGGCATTCGTATTCTCTCACACAAGATAGATGTTGAGCATGCAAGTGAAGGACAAGGAGGATGAAAAGAAGGATGAAATTAATCTCTCTCTCTCTCTCTCTCTCTCTCTCTCTCTCTCTCTCTCTCTCTCTCTCTCTCTCGTGCGCTTGCACATGTGGATAGTTTCTCTATTTTTCTTATTCACAAATTTTCTAGGCAGTTTATGTCGCAAAAAGTCGAGATCTTGAAAAAGTCGCAGAAATCGCAGAAAGCCGAGTTTCTGAAGAAGCCACAAAAGATGCAGAAAACAAAGTTTCTAAAGAAGCCACAAAAGCAACAAAAATTCAAGTTTATGAAGAAGCCACAGAAATATGAGTTTCTGAAGTTGATGCAAAAGGCCAAATTTTTTGACATATCAGTAAAGAAAATTGTTGGATCAAATTGGGAGGCCTGACTTGGAGGGGAAGACAAGGTTTGCACATAGGTCTAGGTGTGTCTCTTCTTGAACAAATGAATTTCTTTATTGAAACAGTTGTTGGGTTTTTCCCCTTGGTGGGTTTTCCCAAGGTAAATCTTATCTTCTCTTATGCATTGTGGTCTCTATTGTTCTATTTTTATATTTATGGTTGAAATTATGGAGCATAATTACTAAATGATATATTGGAATAAAAGTTAAAGAAGATCTAAATCAAAGGTAATTATCACCATTTCAGAAATATTATGCTAACCCTAATTGCACTAAGAAAATCAACAATTGTTAGGGCATCAAAATGAGGATATAACACCCCCTCACCCTCCAAATAACAATCTCCTCGGTGTTAAGTAGTCTTAAGAAGTGAAAAAAATGGGTATGCCTCTTTCATGGTATCCTTTGATTCCCATGTTTCTTCATTTGAACAAAAGTACTCCCATTACACCTTTAACTGTCGAAGGCTTAGTTACGAAGAAATATTTCCTTCCTATCAAGTATACATAGGGGCTCTAGCTAGAACTCTCCCCCTAGTTCCCCATGAATCACAACCAAATCAATTATGTGGCTAGGATCATGCACGTGCTTTTCAAGAAATGAAATATGTAAAACATCATGTGTTTTAACATTTAGTGGTAAAGCAAGCCTTTATGTTATAGGTTCCATCCATTCAATGATTTTAAAAGGCTTGTGGTATATGGGTTCAAGCTTGGCACAAGTTACCAGCATTATGGAACTTTTATGTAGCTTTTCCTTGAGATACAAGTGGTCCCACACTTTAAATTCTCTATTTGTTTGGTTTAGGTCAACATAACTCTTGTATCTATATATTGAGATGATTTCAAATTTTACTTGATTGTTAAGACCTCTTGTTCCATTTGATTTAGCCTTTTTTATCCAATCACAACCCTTTTTTCTAGATTAATCTATTTCACCTAGGTGTTACATGTTTTTTTGTAAAGTAAATATAACGGGCTCATCTTTGGTGATTCTTGGTAGCCATTGTTGTAGGAAACCTCTAACAAATTTCGTTGGTATTCCCATTTCACTAGTTTTTCTATCATGTACCTACGAAGCATGTCTTCTAATATTTGATTCATTCTTTTTTTCTAAACATAACTTTGTAAAATTTGGCCAAGTTCCAAACCTTTAAAATAATGTGTTCCAAAAACTTGACATAAATTTCATATCCTTATAGAGATGATTGCCTTTGGCATACCATCTAGTTGAAAATTACCTTCACAAAATTATCCACAATGTCAATTGTCTTATGGGTTGAATTTAACGAAATGAAACTAAAAACCTTGCTTAGATTACTAACCACTACCATAATTGCATCATGTTTCTTCTTTGTCTTTGGCAACCCAATGATTAAATCTAGTGCTACGATCTCCCATTTCCACTCTAAGATTGGTAAGAGCTATAAAAATCTCGTAGGGCATTAGTCTTCCCCCTTGACCTGTTAACACTCTATGTATCTAGTAGTATATTCCACAATTTCCTTTTTCATCCTTGACCAACGATACTACTTCTTTATTGCCATGATCATCTTTTGATATTTTAATGTCTCAAATAAGGCTTTTTTTGTAAATCATCAAAGAGAAGTCTCTTTAAATTTATGTAGTTGGGTATGTATAGCTAATTATTATAAATAAACATCCCATCATTTGTTATTTGATGTTTTTCACATTTCATATGTTACAGCTGCAAAAATTCTTTAATATGCACAAATTGTTCATTAGTGCTTAAGGCTTCATTTACCCTAGATTTCAAATCAGATTCATATCTTCCTTTTTTTGCTAAGTGAATCATTTGCATCCTCCTACTAAGCTACATTATTCTCTTTACCCTTAAGTGCTTTATCTCAAAGTCATGCCCGTTAAGAAAGATAGCCATATTTCTCATCAAAAATTCAAATGAGGCTAATAAACCAAATATCTCAGCCCATTATGATTAGTCATTAATATAAATCCACTCCCCATCAGGTATGCCTCCATATCTTAAGAACATGAATTATAGTTGCAAGTTATAACTCATGAATGGCATAATCCCTCTTATGTTTCTTTAGTTTTCAAGATTCATAGCTTTTTAAACTACAAAATATCCTTGTGATTAGCTCCCTTTTTTGCTTCCATGGATTGTTATAGTGTATTTTTCTCCAAATTTTTGAAAACATCGGCACTATTTATCGGGATGGCACTATTTTTAGTGTTGTTTGTGCCGACCAAAACATTTAGGCCATAATAGTGCCATAAATTTCCCCTGAAATAGAACACGATTTAGCTCCTGTTTTTAGACCTATATTATTGCCTTGGTTAGCTCCCTTTTAGCGTCATATGTGCCTAAATAGTTGAATAATTAAGGTTTTTGGGTTTAAGTGGATAGGAGATTTAAGGATTATTGGATTTATGGATTTGGGCTTGAGGGATTAATGGTTAAGGGATTAGGGGTTAGGGTTTAATGGATTAAGGGTCAAGAGCTAAGAGATTTGATGCTTACAGGTTAGGTAGCTTAATGGCTTCGGGATGATTTGTTAAGGGATTAATGTTTAAGTCATGCCTAGGGCATAAGGTTTTATGGATTAAGGGATTAGGGATTAAGTGTTTAAGGGTCGATGCCTTAGGGGTTAGGGGTTTTAGGGATTTTGCGTTAAGAGATTAGTGATTAAGTAGGGTTTAGGGATTAAGGGTACTTTAGGAATTAGGGCTTACGGATTTAAAGGTCAATGCAGGAATAGGGGTTAGGGGATTTAGGCCTTTATCGAAACTCTTGAAATTTAATGGAATGTCTTCCACCATGCCCATTACCAATGTCATCCAACGATGTCGCACGATGAGCAGTGAATGCGTAGAAATGTCTTGTATGCATAGATATTTGACATTGGTAAACTATACACATGCCTTGACATTATGCAATGGTTTGAAGACTCAAGTGTGATTGATTTCCCCACATAATCTTTGAGATTGTCCATTTTTTCATCAGTGTTCATCATGCAGTCGCATTGTCATCATTCATCATTCCCATATATGGAATGTTTATCAAAAATATCTTAAAATGTCAAGGAACATCTTCCAACATGGCCATCACCAATGTCATCCATTGATGCCACATAGTGAGCAATGAATGGGACCAACAGTGAACTTTCTTCAAACTATTCCTGTATGCATCAAAATTTGACGGTTAGAGTAGAAACATGCCTTGATAGTAGGTGAGGGCTTCAAGACTCAAGGATGTGTAATGTCCTTGCATAATATTTGAGATTGTCCATGTTTGCATCAACATTCATCATGCAATCTCATTTTCATCATTCTTCATTCCCATTTATGGAATATTTTCGAAACTATCTTGAAATGTCAATATGGAAAATCTTCCAACACGCCCATAACCAATGTCATCTACCAAAGTCACACGGTCAGCAGTGAATGGGGCCAATGTTGAAATTTCTTCAAACTATTCTTGTATGCATTGAAATTTAACATGGTTGGGCTAGGCACATGCCTTGATGGTATGTGAGGGTTTTATGATTCAAGGATGTGTGACATCCCTGCATAATCCTTGAGATGGTCAATGTTTACATCAACACTCATCATGCAGTCTCATTGTCATAATTCCTCATTCCCATCTATGGAATATTTGTCGAAACTCTTTTGAAATGTCATGGAACATCTTCCAACACGCCCATCACCAATGTCATCCACTGACATCGCATGGTGAGCATTAAATGGGGCCAACGTTCAAACTTGGTGAGTATGGGGATTAAGGATTGTGGGTTAGTTATTAAGGTTCATAAGGTCATACAATGGAGTTTATTAGGATGGGCTATGGGATAGAGGAATTAAGGATTATTTGGGTTAGAAACTAGGGTTTTGAATTATGTGTTAGCATTTATTAGGGATAGTTATTAAGGGTTGGGTTTTTTTTTAAGGGTTTATAAGGTGAGGATTTATAAGGATCAGGAGTTTTCAGAGTGTTAAGGATTATAAGTTAATATAGTAGTTATCAGCTATAGTGGATATATTAATTTAGGAATTTTTGTTATTAATGCTAAGTCCAAAGGATATATGCATTTAGGGATAGGGGTTATTTGGTTTAAGGTTTAAAAATGAAAAGGCTTTGGGCGTGTCCTAAAGGTTATGGGTTAGGGCATATAGGAGTTAGAGAATATGTTTGTATATGGTATTAGGTTATGGATCATAAATGTTACTAGTTAACAAGTATATTTGTTATGGTTTAGAGTTTATTAGTGATAATGATTACATTTCAAGTGTTAAGGATGATAGCATTATGCTTTTTGGGATATAGTTCTCATAGTTAGAAGATATATTAGATAGTAGATGTTAGGGGTCAAAATTAGTATGTTTTAAGGGTTATAGGGGCTTGGGTTTCTCCTTCTTCCTTCCCTTCACACTTTTCTCTCAAAACGTTTTTTTGGTTCTGTAATTCCTGAGATGAAGTTCTAAATGAAACCTCCAACACTTGGCTTTACAGTATCCATTGAACTTGTAGTGCTAGGAAAAATTCTTGCTACTATAAAGGCTACTTGACATTCTCTTATCATCAATGTTCCTCTAAAATTGTGGTTATTTTGCATAAATTTTATTGTCATTCTTCCCGTTGAAAGAACATGGAATAAAGTGCCAACAAACATAATAGTTGTGGCATATCTTCTTGAAATAGAAATAAACTATAGATGCCTCAAGATACTTCTTTAGTCTCTCCTTATGCATTCCAATTTGTTTGTTTGGTCCCCCAAGGGTTGGTGTAGTTTTGGATGGTGAAAAATCTCTTGGTTTCCCTCGTCTAAAATTCTATATGCAATTTGGAATGGCTTGTTTACGATTCCATTTTTAGTTTCCTTTTCTTCCATCGAATTTGCTTCTTTTTTCAATCCCTCTTTCCTTAAAAAAGGTTATTTTGGTACTCTTTGACTTATTCAAACTCTTTATTCCACTATCCAAGCCTCCATGCTTGGGCCCATTTCCAACTACAATAGGATTTTCAATCCCTTGGCTTATCTTTCATAACCCTTGGCCATATGTCGTAGCTTGTACAACAAGCCCCCATCATTATATGAATTATTCATAAAATAATGGGATCCTTCTAACTTTTCTTTCTTTTGTGAATTTTAATTATTTATGATCATTTAATTTAAATTTTAATAAATTTGTACATATTTACAATTTGATTCATCTTTCATTTTTTATAATTTTTTCATAATTTGTTTTGATGATATCAATTTGCTTAAATTTGATTTAAAGATTATTATTTGTAAAATGTCAAAATTTTATGAAAATGATTTTACAGAGTATCATAACGTGATTCATAAATTGATTAGATTAATTGTCTCAGATTCCAAATATTTTAATATGGGTAATCTCAATCCAAATCAAAGGAAAATATTATTAATTTGAGTCATTTGAATACCGAATGTTAGTGTTGTACTTCCAGATCTAGATTCTTTTCAAACAAGTTCAATCAAGTTGGATTGAAACCAAACATAATGTATTTGGATTCATGTGGAATACTTAATATCATTAGTTTCAAGCCATTGAATACCGAGATGTGAAATATGGCTATTTAAGCTTCTTTCCTTTAAACTTATTGGTTTTTCATTTGATATGTGGCATTTCTTGATATGGATTTTCAAGGTTCAATGCACATTATTGTTGATGTGGAGTATAATGTGTCATATCTCACACATTGCATGCGACATTTATTTAAAAAATTGTGCTAATGTGTCAACTAATCTAACAATGATGTGTTAGGTGATTATTATATCTGGATCTAGAATCAAGCTTACGAGAATATCGGTTGAAACTCTTTGGATGCCAAATGTTAGATACATTGCCATCAAGTGTTTTACATTTGGATATGGCCCTAGTAGTTGGAACTTGATTCAAGTCATCCATATTTCCAAATACTTATGATCTAGATTTTTGAAGGGAACAAAATGAAATACAAATTTATAACCAAAGCATAAATATATAGTGAAACTTGTCTTCTATTAATAAATGGAAGGTGTTGAAAATGTAGAAATTCATAATGAAACAAACTAGCTTGAATGGTGGTAGCTTATCTCTAAGTAGATATGTGACAACTACATGCCTTCACGAAAGTGAGTTACAATGAGGTCGAAAGGACCATTCTAACATCACAAGCAATTAGGAAAACACAAATATTGAAAAACCTAACCCTAAGAGATGAAAAGCCAAAGGGATTATGGGCCCCATTAGGTTTAGTTAGTAAATCAACTTCCTAGGGTCATAAATTTTGCATACAATATTTGTTTGGCAGGCTAGGTGGCATGTTTGAAAGGTCTAGCCAAGAATTACACATTTCCACTAACAAAGCATAGGTCTTTGCCATGTAAAAAAATATCATTTAGGGCCTCAAAATGGCCCTAGAAGTTTAGCAACCGAAAAAAAATGTAAAAAACCTCCTAAGATAGAGAATTTTCCTTTGAGTCAGTGGAGTAGGTGGATGGCCACTGATATCTATTGAAAATTTTAGCAAGAAATTATCAATTTGATTTTTCCTTCATTAAACTAAGAAAATCTAAATTTCGACATCAGTAAACAACTTGGATGATGTTAACTTGTGAGACATCACTTGTGTCACCCAGTTTACTTAGTAAATTCAAGTTGGATGAGTTAGAGTTCAGTTTTGCATGTGTGGTTGCTAATTTGTAGCAATCAAGATCAGTTATCTCAGGTTGTTTTCAATTAAACTAGTTCCAATTGTTGGAAGAACTAGTGGAGGGTCAAGTTGTGTAGTAGGAATTCAGTAAAACTCATTAATCATCCAATTAATTGATCAATTAGCCAAACATAGCTAATAAATTTAGAGAATTCAAGTTACCCATTTGAGGTGGAGATTCCAAGGTAGTGTAACATCAATTGTAGACTAGTCTTGTGTGTACATTTGTTGCATGTAGTCATATGATCAGCCTAAGGAATTTCTCAATTCAATTAGAGGAATTTCATAAATAATAGGGACTAATTCCTCAAGGAACAGTTCAAGTAAATAGGAGCTCAAGCCGAAGAAAAAATTGACTAAGTCTGGGTCAGAGGCCTTTTGTGAGTAAAGAGATAGGTTTTTCACTTGCAGGGTGAGCTCAATTGAGTGAAGTAATTGTAATACATATTTATTCATTTGATTAATGGAAGCAGGCATTAGGGTTTTTAGTAGAATGTTTTCCCTAGATAAAAATACTTGTTGCATGTGTGTTATTTCTTCTTGCATGTCTGAGATTTATGTTCTAAATTGTGAAATAACATTTACATAGCAGTAGAGTAGGTTTGTGTCTTGTGGTTTTAATTAAAAATTTGTGAGAAGTTGCAAATCTACAGCCTAATTTCTACATGGTATTAGAGTTCGATTCACATTATAGCAAAAGTTGTTTCTGAGAGGTTTGAATTTGAAGATCAGTGCAGGAGGATTTATTCAGAGCTGAGAAGATGGTCTTTAATGGACTAAGGCTATAGTATGCCTTTGAAGGCACCCAAATTTTGTTGCATTGAAGGATCATATGGAGGCGGTATTGGATGACAATGGATTTCTAGAATACATCAAGATGGATTTTGCAAAATCTCAAGCATCTGATGTCCAAAACCTTGCTCAGTGAAATAAATATGTAGCCAAGGCGAGGAGAATAATATTAGAGGGAATACATGATCATATTCTCTTGAATATCCATGGAAAAGAAAATTCATTTGTGATATGGAAAATGCTAACGGAATTGTTCGAGAATAATAGTGACCACAGCAAGTTGTGACTCAACGATAAACTTTGAAGCATCAATATGCAAAAGAATGACACAATTTCGCAGTATTTGAGCAATTTTACATAGTGTTGTGATGAATTGGCGAGGTCGGTGTTACTTTCCCTGAAGAATACTTGGTAAGCCTAGGCCTTCTGGGCCTTCCCAAGAGCTAGCAAAGCTATCAAGATTTGGTGAATGGGAGGGAGAAACATGGAGGTAGCACAAGCCTTCATCAGGGAGATTGTGAGATTGCATGGTGTTCTGAAGAATATTGTGTCGGATAAGGATGCCAAGTTCACTTCCAAGTTTTGGAAGGAGTTGTTTGTTGGATTGGGTACAAATTTGGTCCTCAACACAACTTATCCACAAACATATTTATAGAAAAAGAGGGTCAACAAGATAGTAGAGGATATGTTGAGGATGTATGTCATGCATTAGCAGAGGAGATGGGAGGAGTACCTTCCATTGGTTGAGTTTGCATACAACAACAATTATCAAGAGTCACTGAGGATGAATTCATTTGAGGCATTGTTTGGGCAGAGGTGTAACACTCCCATCAGCTGGATTGATCCAATGAACATGTTACTTATTGGACCATACATGTTTTCAGACATGGAATGGGAAATGTAGGTTATAAATAAGAATCTAAAGGTAGAACAGGATAGGTAGAAAAGTTATATAGACCAAAACCGGGCAATTAAGGAGTTTCAGGTTGGGAAGCATGTTTATTTGTGCATTAATCCCAAGAATATATCCTTGATGATTGGATCATGTTCCAGGTTGGCACCATGATATTACATTCCTTTTGAGATCCTTGAGAAGATTGGACCAGTGACCTACATACTTGCACTACCTCTGACAGTGAAAGTCCATGATTTTTTTCATGTTTTTTTGCCTAAAATATATGTAAAGTATGTTGATCATGTTATTGATTGGTATGTATTGCAGGTGGAGTAAGAAGGATAATCTTGGCCAGAACCCTAATGCATATTTTAGTGGAAACATCTCATGCTCCGGAACAGAGCACTCAAGCAGGTTAGCGTGCATTCAAAGCACTTTGGGCCTGATGAAACTACATGGGAGATAGTTGATTAGATGGTGGCTATGTATCCTTCATTCTTTTGCAGTGAAGGAAAATGAGTTTTGGTATTTGTACAAATTTATGTATGCTTTCTATTGTTAATATCGCCATAAGCTAAGTTATAAAGATCCAATAAGCGGTATGGCTTTTATATTGTCATGTTGTCATGGTGATTTTTCTTTTGAGCAGGATGTTATTGTAAACACTACAATGAGTTGGGTTATAAAGGTCCATAGCCATTATTTTTCTTTTCAGCAGTTTTGCTAGGTCTAGGTGTGGTGTAATAATGAGGATGGTATTCCCCTAAGGGGGATGGATATGTAACAACCCCGAGATAAAATATTGTATAATAAAAGTTAATAAAGGTTAAAAAAGACCAAGGGAAAGGGTCACTTATCCCAAGCTGAATGTTGGGAAAAATATCCTAGTGGGCATTATTTGATGTATTTATGGCTAAGCAAGATTGGAAAAGGAAACAACTAAGGCTTTAGAAAGGAAAAATGGCATTTTTAGCAATTTATTAATGAAAAGCATGGAAATTAAGGGAAAAGGAAAGTGAAACGTCACGGGTTGCATGTGAGGAGAAAAAATGAAGGAAAATTGAAGAAAATAGAGGCCTCATTAATAAAAAAGACTTATGAGGATTAGTTGGTACCTTTTTTTCAATTCAATTTTGGAATTAGCTTCATAGAGGAGAAAGAAAGTAAGCAAGCAAGGAAAGGAAAGGAAAGGAAAGCAAAGAAGGACAAGAAAACAAAGGGAAGGCAAGGATCAAGCAACTCCAACAGGAATACTTGCAGGTAACATATTGCATGTGTGATTTCCTAGTTGGTTTTGACATGCATGGTGTGTGCATGTTGGTATATGGTTCTTTGGTTGTCATTGGCATAGATGTTGTTGAGATTCGACAATGGATTTTAGCCTAGCCTTTCCATTTATGAATAACCATGGTGTGATGGGATTATTGCCGATTTGAGCTTTGTATTGCCAGATGGTTTTCAAATTTAGGATGTGGTGGTCTCAGTAAAATTCCCAAAGGCCTAGGAATCCCTTGACCGGTAATGGTGGGATAAACGATAAATCCTTAGGGTGGAGACAAGAAAATTCCTCAAGGATGGTGAAGAAATTATAAGGCGGTCGTGGTTTAACCTCTGGATTCCCTTAGTTGTCTTTATATTGGTTTATCTCATGAGATCCTACAATCATGCTTGGAATATGGCATGGGGGTGATTGGTTGAAGAGAGATTTAGCTCAGCCAATCTATGGTCGAGTGGAACGTGGAAGTCCCGTACTTAGTCGGTATTTTCTTATGTTTAATAAAAGCTAAGTTTCTCTTGCTTTTTGTAAGGAAATGTATTTGTTATTATGTGGCTTTAATGGTTGTTCCCTTATTGTTATTTATTTGCTTATATGCTGGTTATAAGCATGGTTATATGATAGTTCTCAGTCATGGATCTATTCATGTTTTTGCTTGTAACTAAATAAATAATGAATGCAAGACCTAATTGATTATATGACAGCTGATGTGAGAAGGTAGAGACCCTTCTTGTTAAACCTCAATTAAGTTTTCAGTCCCTTATGTTCAGACTAGCACTCATGGCTTGTAGGTTATATATCTACCAAGTGTTTGACAAAATGTCAATCTCGGGTGGGGATGGTCAGGTCA
>APFE030741061.1:0-40701 GCA_000404065.3 Pinus taeda | reverse complement strand
CAATCAGAGAGGGCTCTCTCTTTGTGTTTAAGCTTTGCTTTGAGGTGATCTTAGGCTAGTTATAATACTCTTGGGTTTCGTTTAAGTTTTGGTGGGAAGGATGAATGTATTCAGGTAGAGTTAGACTACAAACTGTGAGAAATTCAAACCATTGGGCATGGAGTCATGGCTTAGAGCTGCTGATGCGTTTTTTTGGTCACAAGAGGAATATGGAGCAGGATAGCTACACACGGAACAATATTAGAGCTGAAAGGGGGATGAAATGGAGGTCAGAGATGAAAGGCAGTTAAGAATCTCTCACTCAGTTGACAGAGGGAATGTGGGTGAACAGCATATAGGAGAAATCAAGAATTCCTACATTACAGTCATACAAGAATGAAAGAGAGCAAATATGAGCCATGCGGATTTCATATTTATGCCTAAATCAGAAGAAAAACATATAGAGATCACAGAAAATGAGCATAAAGTGAGGTTGAACAAGTTCTAAGCTATTCTTTCTTTCTGTAATTTAGACCATGACATATGTAAATAAAAAAAAACAGAGATAGATACACTTATTGGACCATGTAGAAGCACGGGACTTCCATAGGTACTCTTTAGGCACTAAAACCACACCAGACAATTTCCTCTTCCAAGCCTTCAACTATCTTTGATTATACAAATCTTTCACAAATTACAACACAAGTCCAGGAGTCATGCGAATCAACCAACCAACCCCAAATACATTCTATGGGGATCTATATATACAAAAATGAGATACAAAATATCTAGAGGATGAGTTATTAAGTCATAAATTCTTTCACCAACTCCTAAGGAGTGGCTGGTGAGAAAGTAAATGCTGAAGTAAATACAAATGTAACAGCTGTTCTTTTCCGTCAGAAAATGTTGATTTTTGTGTCCATTTGAGTCGACTGAGGCTGTGTTTTCAAAATCTGAGCTTTTATGGCTTGTTGTTCTAGCTCTTTGCTTTTTCATTGATTTGACCTACTCCACCTGTTCTTTTTTGCTTTATCCAGTGCTTACTATTGACATGTAGCTGACATGGAATTTGAAAATTGAAAAAGGAGCCAAAGACTGATGTCACCTGGGTAAAATGGCCAGCATTGCTTGCCACCAATCTTTAGGAGGAAGCTGATGACTTTGAATCTTGATGAGTGTCTCATCCGCTTCTATATATTTGTAATAGTTGGGTGGCATCTCAAACAGGTGGTTAACTTCATGCTCCATGTAAAATAAGTTTTCCAGCTTATCATAGAGAGTCTGTCCTGAAGGTGGTCCTGCCTGTGCTGGAGAACTTGATGAAGCAATGAGCTGATTTGTGACATAATTATTGAGCCTGGTTTCATATTGGTCACGTGTTAATAAAATTCCAGCGTTGGTCAATAAGCTGGGCAATCCTTTGGTCTGCAATGCTGCAAGCTTTATTTCAAAATTATCTACATCCTTTTGGATTTCCTGACATCTTTCTTCTAGAGTTTGAATAAAACTTCTTAATGTCAGCACTTTCTTGGCTGTCAGTATGGCATCTGTTCTGTTCATGATTTGTAATGCTGCCAATTCTTCCTTGGTTTGATGATTTAAGAAGTTGATCATTTTGTTGGCCTACTCAGGCATGTTTCCCAATGCTGCTCTGGCTCTCTGAGTTTCAAACTGAGCTTTGCCAATTAGTTCTACTTGTTCATACATGGCTTGAATTGACCTCCATTGGCCAGTGATTGACTGATTTATCTTGGCCCACAAAATCTTCTTTATTTCCATTAGGGTTTTGTCTAAAGCTAGCTCTTTCTCCAAGGCTTTAATTTTGTCATTCAAGGCCTTAGTTTCCCTGGTTTTTTCAGCTACTGCCATGTTAGCCTTGTCATATGTTTTCTTCAAGATTGGCCAATTTCTCTTTGGCCTCTTTTATCTCTGTAGCCTGAAGCTCAAGCTCCTTGACAACCTTCATCATTTCTTCCATGCTCATGCTTGATTAAGATGCCGTTGTAGTTGCTCCTGCTGTTGTTGCTGGGATTGTTGTTGACTGTGTAGGAGGAACGGGGACATTAGCTAGAACTGCTGGAGGTGGGTGGGAGGTTGCCTCTCCCTGCTTGCTCTGGACTACTTTTTCTAATTCTTCCTCCATCTGGATTACTCTTTGATTCATTTTCATTAGCAAATAATGTATCTTCAGTTTCTTTATCTTGTATTAACTCTACAGTTTGAGGGTGTTCAGTAGGAGGCAACCTCAATCGCTTTCTCAATGCAGCAATATCATCATCCTTTTTCTTCATGAGGGCCCTCACACCCTTAGGATCCTTAGGATCATGTCCTAGGTCAACGATAATGTCCTCCAATGTTTTAATTCTGTTGTCTTTAGCTATGGAGGACATTCTTTCCAAATCTAACTGAGTGTTAGTGTTCTTCAATGATTCCTTTAATTCATGAGCCAGTATGGCCTTGTCTGCTAAAGTAGCATAGACCATATCACGAGTCTACTTATGTAGCTCAATTTGGTCCATGGGGTGGATGTCTTTGGCCATGACCTGGAAATTTGTCCTGACATAGTCCGTAGCTGTCTGTGGCTGCTGAACTTTGGGTTTGAAGTGGCTAAGAATCATTTTCTCTTCCTTGATATCATATGCTTCCATCAATATTTCCTATTTGGTAGGTGTTGCTTTTAGGAACTGGTGATATAATTGCATTCTTAGTAGCTCATTTTGAACTTTGATCTCTTTGAAGCTGGCTTTGACACTAGCTAGTCTCTTGCTCTGTTGTGTGGAGGAAGACACCTCCATGGCATGCTATCTGTCTAGCTCTTGTTGGAAAGAGCTAGTAGGTGTTTGTTGGCTTCCCTCTCTGTCTTTCCTTGGGATTTCAAGGATCTTTTCACTGATTTCCTCCTCAAATGGAGAATCAACTCTTTGCCTCTTAGATTCAGGCTGCTATGTAGATCCACTGGCAGGTGTGGAATCTTCTCTGTCACATTTTCTGCCTCTTTCCTCATGGGTAGGAGTCTGTAAAACTGGCATTTGGGGTGACTCTATTTGTTGTGGAGGAGCCTGTTCTTGGGACTGCTCCTTTGAAGTAGCAAGCAGTTCTGTAGTCACCTATTCTGTATCCACTGGCTCTTTGCCTTTTGTTGTACCTGTTGTTGATGAAGATGGTGCTTGGCCGTGTTGTGCATCTGCAGCAGCTGATGTGCCCTCTCCAATTTGTTGTGGCCACTTGAATGTTACCTGTTCACAAGAATCTAAGTCAAAAGTTTTTTCAAGGTCTTTAACATTTTGTTCCATAATCTCCTCCTGAGTGAATTCTTCAACTAAAGTGCCTTGTGTCCACGCATCTTGATTAGCATAATTTTCAATGTGTGGGATTTTGCAGTGTGTATAGGGTGTCAATCTATATTTGACTCTTCTGGCACTAATAAAGCCAAGTGGGTCATAAGGGACCCGCCAGCAACTTCTCTTCAACTTAAGTTGATCCTTCAGTATTAGGTCAGCATCTTGCCAACCTTCCTTCCTGTTCATGATAAAGGGGCCTAGGCAGTCTTTACATTTCAGGTGAGCCTTCTTCTTGGTTCTGTGAAAATGAGTCAGATCTGAATTGATAATCTGCCTATAGTATTCCAAGGAAAATAGCCTCATTGGTACATATCTTGGGAGCCTGTAAGGACAAATCTCACAGCCATAAATTCTGATGACAGTGTGATCCTGGTATAGATACCAATCATGTAATTTGTAGCTCTTAGATAGCTGCAATATCTTCTACATTTCATAAGATATTCTAGGAGGAGGAGCTTTCATTAAGAGGCAGGAGACTGGATAAACAAACTAGTCAATAAACTCACAGTAAGAGTATGGAGAATGCCGGACTTGATGGAATACTGATGAAAAGAGGACAATAGATCTTCTTTCCCCTTTTGAATCCAATTTCTTGATGGGACATTGGAAGCTTTCAGACTGATAATATAAGAACAAATGGTAGATGTATGAGGAATATTTGAAGATTCCCTCCCTATCTAGCTTTATGAGCTGGTCATGAATTTTGTTTTCTATGAACTTGGCATAGTTATACTTGATAAAAGGAGGTTGCCCTTGGCTGAATGAAGACAACAAAACCAACACTGTCTCATCCACATGTTCACTTGTTTTGAAGCCTAACACATAGGATATTATATCTACTAGTAGCTTGCCAACCTCATTGAAATGGTCATATAGGAATGGAGGTGGCTCCTTAGGTTCACAATTTTCCTTCATAAATGTCTTATCAATTCTTTCAATCTTGGGAGCAAGGAGAGAGGAGGCATCTTCCAGTAAGTGCTTCATGGAGAAAGGATATAGTAGCTGCGTTTGCTTGAAATTTAACATCTGGCTGATGGAGTCAAGAGTGATATAAAAAAGTATGCTCCCAGATGGAGACTTGACAGCTCTCTGATTTGGTTCATAATTTGCAGCACACAGGTGAATAAGCTCTAGAAAAACATTGACAGAGGGGAGGAAATAATGTGGCAAATTGGACTCCCATATTCCATACATGTCAGAGTTGCTAAGGAAACCGTTTCTTAGCTGGCAATAGGTATGCAAATGATTCATGTTCCCAACTAGGTCTTGAATAAGATAATCTTTGTCAGCCAGGGCCATTGCCTCAAGCTCTTTGTTTGGTGAATTCATGGGAGTGATGTCTAGAGCTGATGGAGTGGCCATTTTGAACTTTTCTGTGTTTGCACTTGGAGTGAATATTAGTGAGAAAGCAGACTAAGGACAATCACTTTTGAGTATTTGCAAAGGAGCTAGAAAATGAGTTTGAATTGAGGCAGTAGTCTTCACTGTCTGTAGCTTATCATAAAAGAAGCCAATTCACATAATTCAAGTAAGCTTTTCCTCTCTTTGATAATTTTACTGGGTTGATAGACTGTGTGGGTAAACTGTAGAGGAAACATGGATGATTTTTGAGCCGAATATGGGATTTTTACAGAGGATTATGGTAAAAGGGGGCAACGCACAGCCATATGAAGCTTCTGCCAGCAATATGAACCTTTAAACCATATTTTGACGGTGAAATTTGTAAGTGGGCGCGGGTTCACAGAGCGTTGATTGGAGAATTTTGGGCAGCATTTAGGTGCTTTAGTGTCTTTAGTTTGGTAATTTGCAGAGTTTTATGCAAACAAAATGGAGAAAACGGTGAAACAGGGGCAAATAGGTGAATTTGGGAAAATACCTGGTTTCAACGGCGCCAAGGGTGGACGAGCTGGTACAATGGCAAGCTATGGATTCGAATTGCAGGTTGCGGCAACTTGGTTGGTCGAATCTGAGCTTTGGGAGCGAAAATGGTCACGAGAGCGAATGAGAGCTTTACAAATGGACTAATAGAAATGAAACAAAACGGTCGTTTGCGCGCTTTTTATGCAAAAAATGACATTTTGGCGCTTTTGGCGCTTTCACAGGATGACATCAGCATGACGTCATCGGTGGGTCCCGGGTACGGATGGGTGACATAGCATCTGACAGGGCAGTGACATGGCAGTGACATGGTGGCAAGGCGCATGCAGGAAAGGGGTGAGATGGCGGTAATGTGGCAGAGCATCGGCGGAGCAAAGATGAAGTCAAGGGGAAACGTGGCACCGACATCACACAGGGGAAGGCGGTTTCCAGTTTCATGGCGCACCACTTTTGTGCACAGGTGGTTTGGGAGGAGGGGGCTCTGCCACAATCAAGAGGGTGACGCATGGTGGGAGTACGATGGGAAAACTGCCCATCTCTCAGACGCTAACCATCGACAGGTTCGGAGGCGAAAAGACGTGCCCACCATAGATCTATGGCGCGGGCAATCGAACGGATGGCGGAATAGAGAAGGCGGTGGAAGGATAAGGGACGGGTCCCGCGGTGCCTTTATTAGTTATTTAATTTTGGCGGGGGGGAAAATTTAGGAAAGTGGGTTTACGGGATTATGAGCGAGCGAGTCAAAATATTTAAACGGGGGACTTTAGGATAAGGACAGAACATGGGTCTTGTAAGGTTAGGGTTGAGGGGGAATGGTTGTTAGTGTGACTAGATGTCAGACTAACTCTAGTTAGGATGCGGATGGGTTAGTAGGAGCCCCAGATGGACTACTGCCTCCCGAACTTAGAAGAATATGGATATAGTGCCAAGGAAGGGATATTATTATTTATTGGGATTTTATATAGTTTTAATAACAAATAGGGATGGGAAAGTAGTTAGGGAGCTATATAGTAGAATTAGGAGTTAATATGACTTGGTGGAGTGGAAATGTAAGGGAAATGATGCCAAGTTCAAGATTTGGAACTTAAACATGTGATTTGAATGGGATATGGAGAAATGATTTTACACAAGAAATGTGGCTTCCTTTGGGTAAATCCCAAGGTCCAATGGGGGAATGTTAGTAAGAGATTTTTTAGGGGGAGTGAAGGGGAGTTATACATGCTTCCAAACTTTGCCATCAAAAAACTCCCTTGGTACTTCTTTCACTGATGAAATAAGCTCTGATTGATCATACATTAGGGGATCAAGACCTTATTTCTGCAACCTCACACTACCTACCCATCCTAATAATTCTAACATTTTTTCTTCCTTGGGTTGGGTGCACTTAGATTAGCAAACCCTGATTGTCTTCTTTTTTCTTTTGACTGTCCTCCTATCTAAATGTACCCTTATCTCTGCCAAGGGCCCAGATTAAGCATTTGGGCTCCTTAAATTCTCTACCTAGCTAGTGATCTGCCAAGCTTGAGCTGTTTGGACAGGAATCATTCTCTATTATGCAATAAACAATTTAAACATGGCATGGTCCAGATTAAACAGTTGGGCCATC
The DNA here is from genome assembly GCA_000404065.3 of Pinus taeda. NCBI lineage: Eukaryota > Viridiplantae > Streptophyta > Pinopsida > Pinales > Pinaceae > Pinus > Pinus taeda. Next base: position 33,897 of record APFE030741061.1, on the reverse strand, counting down.
CATCAATACCTCCACATGGCGAGCTTGCAAAAATAAGATAGCAGTGGCGTTTTGACTAGCCACTTTCCTAGTCTTTGATTTGGGGTTCATTTTCACTATTTTTTCTAACCAATTGACTCTTTTTTCCCTTTGATAATTCTTTTAGGGCACACCCTGTTTTCATCTTTTAATTTCCCTAGTCTGTATACAAAATATGAAACCTCTGCAGCATGCATGGATGAACATATTTAGCACTTCCACTGTCAATCATGAAAAATGAAACCTATTGGTATAGGAATCTAACACCATCCATAAGACATATGAAACTAGGTCTGTGGTATGGATGCAGCCATCTAGTTAACAAGACCATGACACTGATAAAGGTATGGTTGCAGCCATCCATGAAGACTCAAGCATGGTCGTAGCCATCCATCAAGAGTCATACATGTAATCTCGAACCAATCCACGTAACTTGAACATATGTAATCTTAGTTCAGGGTCTTGAAACCCAACCAGTCATAGTACAAATGCTATCATGTGAATAGATGTGCTGAAGTCGAATATGATAGAAAGTCGCTTGATTACCAGTCAATGATGAAAACTGTTAACAAGCACGAGAGAAACTACCAATAATGCCAATGGCTCTCAAGGTACTATCCAGTACAATCCACTAAGTGTGAAAAAATGAGTTGAAGTCAAACACCCATGGAATCACCCTATCAAAGACCAGTGATGAAAATCTGTCGTTAGGTGCGAAGAACTTGCCTTTGAGGCATGCAAGTTCCAAGGAACTGAAGGGGATCTCTAGATCAATCTCCTGGATAATGAGCTAGTGTCAATAGGAGAAGATTTGTTGCAGGAGGGCATGATGTTTCCCCCATCAACGACATGAGATAAGGAACAAGTGGTAGATGGTGAAACAGAATATCAGAGGAGGAGGTAAGGATGTGAACTGCAGAAGGATTATACTCTTGAACATATCGGTGACACGACTCCGGAGTGTGGCAACATTTTGATACCAAGGGATTAGAGGCTCGATGGAGGCAACATGGATTAGATGCAATACGGAAAAATGGCAACCCAAAACCATGGAAGGCCAAATGACGATGTATGGATATCCCAACCTGACAAGAAGAAAAAGTGTTGATGTTCAAGAGTGACTAGTTGCCGCAGATAACCAATGATGATTTTGAAATTTTCCCCCACCATTGCTAGCGAGTACCCCAATTATTTTTGAAAAGAAGCTTGAAGGGGATAGCATATGCTTGTAATATAAGTTCGACCTTCAGTTGAATCCAACCTAGTAATAGTTTAATGAGCCCTAGGGAGGAGAAGCTCGAGTCTCGTCATGGTGACGAGTCCAATGTTGTCAGAGTTTAACGAGTCTAACATAGGTAAAAATCGGAGTCTTTTTCATCTTTAGGGAGTTTGAAAAAGACATGGAAAAGAAAACTCCAGGGGGGTCCTTTTTCATAGATTTGTGTCCCTCCAGCCCGAAAATGTATAAAATAATACTCGAGAGAACCGCTTGACCATTACGATCAAGGAGCACTTTTCGTAATTAGTTGTCTCGATCCGAAAAACTAGAAAAGTGATTAGAGACACATCATTTCATAACCAAAATCGAACTTGAAATGACAAAAGTCCGGATATATTTTCACATTTATACGGTTGGAAAAGAGCTGAAAGTGGACCTCCTTTTTAATTCCATTTAACGAGTTAAAAAAGGATAACTCGGCAATATTTTTGTTTTTTACGAGTGAGAAAATAGCTTAAAGGAGACTCGTCCTAGAGGAACGAGTGGTATAAAGGGCAGAAACTGGTTCCAACAATGATAGAACTTCTCAAAACATGTAATGGTTAAGAGGCTAACTAACAAAACCACTCATCACTATGGTTCCTCAGGAAAGGAAAAAAACAACCAAGTGAAAGCATATGATCAGCCAAAGAGATGGTGATGACGGAACAAAATAACGAAGGCTCATCTAGCAGAATTTAGCGGATAAACATAGCAATCATGAGATGTAAATTGGGTATGGGTTCATGTTTACACAAGCTTGAACCATGGAGAACTCTGCTTGGATTCGGTTTCATGTTTACACAATCTTGAAACGAAAAAATATGCTTGTTATAAGTTCGCATGCCCCCATCATAATAATGCAAATTGAGATACATGACCCAAAGCTTCATTGCATTCAACAAGGTGGATGGAATGAAGGTTCACTTTCGAGATCTTGGAAAGACTCGAGTTGGATTTTACGAGATCTTAATCAAAGACTCGATTTGGAAAAGGGAGTTGTTTCATTTTTTTAATGAGGTTGACATAGTGAAATAACTATCCTCATAACCCTTGTTTCATTTTTTAGCAAGGTTGACACAAGATCAAACTATTCTCGAAACCTCCTTGTTTCATTTTTAAACGAGGTCGACATAGGGAAAAACTATCCTTGAGACCCTTTGATTCATGGGTCATACGAAAACATAACTCCCAAGAGGTCTTCACTGGATGGAAGAATCACACTCTGGGAGGAACACATGTGATTAGACACCAATGACAGATCAGGTTCCAATGTTCCCAGTACATGATGTACGAGACCATCTACATGATCATCAACAGATGCAGAGATGGAACGGGTAACCACATAATTGACATGTGGCAAGGAAGGCACTGCTTGCGAATAAGAACCGATAGGGGATGACGGCTGCATAGTAGGCACTAGGGGACTAAAGAATGATAATTGATTGATGGTCACCATTCTTCCATCATGTGGAAAACAACCCACATGGAAAAGTGAAGTGACAAGGGCCCCCATGGCATAAACATAGTCACGGCCAAGGAGAAGACTAAAATCTAAAGCACCTTGGAAAACCATTACGTCTATATAGACAATTTTGCCTCCCAAAGTAACGAGAAACTTCGGAAGGATCCCCAAAGGTCGGCTGGTTCCTCCATCAAACACCAACAGATTCTACGCGACTGGCACAAGCTGTGGGGAGCCCAAAGCTTGCCAAGTAGTGAAAGGCATGAGGCTAACCGATGCACCCTCATCCAAGATAGTGCCAAGTACTACCTTATCATAGGCATGTACTATAATCTGAAAAGGCACGTAGGATGGAAGGCAGAATGCAGTCAAATGACTCTAGTCGAAGGAAACAACCGAACTACATGGTGGGGGTATCATATGACTGCCTCCACGCTCTACAAGAACCAAAGAAGGACCCTTGAAAATCAGCTAGGATAGGATGGTTGTTCTCGGACTCAAGGGAATTTGACGAGATGAGAAGAACATGAGCAGTAGAATCATGATGCTCATTGGGAATAGAGTGGACCACTAGTGGTGAACCCAAGTCGACACTCTTTCCGACCAATGGTTGGTCAAGAACAGGATGGGCGCAGCCCGATTCGGGAAGAGAAGGGTGGACAAGAGAAGAATCTAAGTTAATCTCTTTTTCAACCGGGAGAGGGTCTGAAGAGAGCCTCTGATAACCAACTAGAAGTGGAGGTGAAGAAGTTGTAAGACTTTTAAAAACGGCTAAAGCTTTATCCATGAGCGGACAAAGGTGAATGGGATGGCTACCTTCACACAATCTATAGGGGAATCAAATCTTCCCTTTCTTCTTACTGCTGCCAGTTGATAGGGTAGCATTGTCATGAGCTTCAGAGGATGACGAGGGATGAGCCGGATTGTGAGACCATACTTCCAAGGTCCTAGGGATGCCAGGATAATCACGAAGAAGATGGTCGCCCTTGCACAATTTAAAAGGAAACTTAACCTTCCTTGGAGAAGCAGAAGGTGGTCTGACCTAAGGTGTACTCAAAGCAATAGCTACATAGGTGGCCTCGTGCTTTTCGGACTTCTCCTTCTTCTTTGTCTTCTTCTTCTTATTCTTCTTAGTCACCTGGTTATTAGATGTGGAACCTTCACCAGGCAAAGGAGGAGAGGAGGATGAAGAAACAGGGGAAGAAGGTGAAGGCTCAACCTTGGAATCATCGTGTCATGATTCAAATGAAGGAGACAGTGGAATAGGAATCATGACACTTGGGACCACCGAGGTTGAAAACAACGAAATGGGCAGACCGATGGTTAACCCAGGAAAAGACAATGTTGCCATGTATGGAGCACCAACATTTCCAAAAGAAGGAAACAAACCAGGGTTCCCATCTGGGGGAAGACCTTGGTCAGTATACTTGAGGAAAGTTGCCATCAGGAACGAGCCTAAAAAACACTCGAATCACGATCAAGAACTCAAACTGTTACCAGGAATATTTCGTGGGTAGTAAATTTTATGAAGAAGGCACAAAACTTGACCTTTTCATGTTTCAAGAGTCGAGAAAAGGACAAAAAGGTGACTCTATCTCTTTCGAGGTTTAATAAGCCTGAAAGGACAAGTGCTCAGATGGACCTTTTCTTTTAAGGAGTTTGAAAAGGAACGAAAGTGACTACTCTGGAGAACTAGGCAAAAGGTTTACCAAACAACCCATAAAACTGCATATACACCTTGGCGATCATATGAAAACCAAGGAATTTCCGTATGGCAGTCAATCTTCTCGAATGTTGTGTTCAGTGCATTATGATTTGCAAGGTAGCAGACATGACTTCCTAAGGATATAGGATGATAACATAGTGGGGTCTTCCAACATATACTCGACGGTACTGGGAGCGCAAGTCTGTGCTAGTAGCTATTGGGTCACAGAAGGAGGAATCACCCAACCTTAAGTGAAAGCAATAGTGACTAGGTTTAACGACACTGGAGCACGTCTCTAGCCTAGACCACTAAATAATGTGCATTATGTTCCAATGCATTGTTAAGTTCATTCAGTTCATTTTAGAGTTGATCTTGAATTATGTTTCAATTTCCAGGCCTTACTGTATGTATATCAAAACCTAGGATGCAGCTAGAATGAGTAAAGCATCTTTTATTTCGATGAACTCTTTCTTAAAGGAGGGTAAAAAGTTTGTCCCCAAACAAGCACAAGCGAATGCAAACACTAAGAAACACAATGCATCAATACACTAATCTCATAATGCATTGATACTACTAATGAAAGATTTAGAGTTCTCTTTTCAATTTCTCAAACATGAAAATTTGAAATACACATATACTTTCACTTTCGTGTATCAAATGAATGTAATCCCTTAATTTTGATAGCTTTGAATTCTGAAGAAACAAACAAACAAGCGTGAAACTAATTGATCCAAACAATTGTAATCTATATTTTGTAGTGAAACAATCGAATCAATATGGAAATTGGTTCAACAAATAACACTAAACATCAATCAGCAAGAAACAAACGATGGAAAAACTTCAAGCAAACCAACAGGAGGGTTGCAGATGAATCTTGAATAGACAAGTAACCAAGCCAAATAATTCAAAACTTGAAAAACCAGGTCACAAAGTCAAAAAATACAAGATTCACTTCAATGAAACCGAAAAGTAAGCACCTTAACGAAGAGCAATTAAAACAAAATAACATATAAGAGAAAGGCGACAAGGGATTAACCAGAATAATGAATTCAGGAGGCAGAATTGAAAAAACCAATTCCACAAGAATCGTCACGGGTGTAACACAAGCCGATCAGCCACTAGCCATAGCAATAGAGTGATGTCATTTTGACTATACACGTCTTTCACGCGACGGACCGATTCCAGGAATCATCGCGACTGTGTGACAGGATTCAACGATGCACAGAATTACAAAATAGAGACAGTGCAACGTCGGCGTGACTGTTTAAATTTTTTCAGCGATGAACTAAAAAACAATAAAAGGTAAATGAAAACTCCCAAACAAAGACTAGTCTATCCTTACAAGCAACAAAAGGATTTCCTAGATTGACCCAGGTAACCCAAAAGACTGATGGTTCAATCCCAATGTCCAAAAGACATTGACTCAAAATAAAACAAAAGCAAACAAGAGAAAAAAATAGGGCAGACTCTACAGTGGAGTCGCCAACTTGTGATGTAGGAAAGTGTTCCCTCTGTGGACAGAGGCAACCCCTCTAGCCTAGAGTGGGTCTAGTCACAGCAAAGACAGATCAACAATTGATTTCCTTAAATAGTCATCGTTGGAGGCCTACCTCAACCGGTGGTTGATGAAGTTCCGTTGCACTACTCCAGCTTCCGCTTCCTTCTCCTCCATGAGTGACCAACCTAAAACAATACAAAGGAAAAACAACAAAGCACTCAGCTAGAAAAACAACAATGATCTATTTACTCACAAAGTCAAGAATTCATGAGCTATCAAGTAAATTACATACAAGACATAGGAAAACATCATTGATTGTATTAATAATGAATTAAGAGCAAGCTTACAACCAAGTCTTGACATCATAAGTCTTCTCAGAGGATCCAACCAGTATGTTTCTCAAGCATTCACTCTTCAAGGATGAATCTCCCAACATACAATGTCTCTCTCTCACTCATAAGCTTTAACACAAAGTTAAGGGCACTCCACAACCTTCCATAAGCTATAAAAAATCCCACACTTGTCACACCCACATCAACTATCTATCAAACTCAAAAACACTAGCAGCACTGCTCAACCAAAGGAATTACTAACTAAAGAACTAGCAACCATCTGATCATAGCAATGGTGAGTTCTTTTATAGGAGAAGGAGTCTCCATAAAATGAGGGAGAGGGAGCTCATCCTCAAGGAAGGTAGCACAATAGGTGGAACCACCATCCCACAGGCAGAAAGACGACCCAAACTGACCCAAAAACTAGGTCTAGAGACATCCAGAAGGCCGACTGTTGGAACAAATTCGCCAAATCGGGATCGTCGTCAGTCATGAATTGTGGACTAGCGATGACGTTGCAACGACACATTGCATGATAAAGAATCGTCATGGATTTTGAGGGTTTACTAGCGACGATGCAGAAACTTTGTCAAAAAGGGTCAATCTTCAACATTAGAGAGCATTTGGTTAATCTTGCTACATTGGTGGGAAGATATGAACATGTTTATTTGACACATGACACAGCAGAGGGACTGAGATGAGGACAGTGACAATTACTGTGTAACATAGACTCATACTTGAGTGAATTCTTGGATGAGATAGAGGACCCCGGATCAAGTTTCATCCATATGGGCTGCGATTTTAGGATAGTACTAAATCATCTGTACAATAACTTTACAAAGATGGTCATCCTATCATGGGTCTATATCTGTAGACGACTATATGATTTATGTACATGTAATGAAAAGTTTATATGCTAAGCATGGGTATGCCTTCCCTCACCAATTCATGAAAAATTTGAAGATATCATGATATTATGTATTGTAATTGATGCATGTCACCATCTTCTTTAGATCCTCCTGATCACATCATAAAGAATATTACTCAACATTATAATTTATGAATTCATGCTTTAGGGGGTAGCTATTACATATCTATTTGGGCATCACTCCCTCACAACTAGATCAGTACAAATAGGGCTCATCAAACCCTAATTAAGTTGCTACATGCCCTAGAAAAGTCATCATATTGTGTGTTTTCATCCATGAAAGTTTCCTAGTTTGAAACCCTGATGAAATGCCTCGTTGGGGAACCAACACACCCTTGGTCAGGGGAAACTGCTTTGCATAGTAGGTAGGCCCATTCAGACCTGTGTTGCACATCACTTAGGCTAACTTAAACCTACGCTGGGCGAGGATGAGCGAAATTGGCATAGGATTCTGAGAATATTCGTTGATTCTAGAACATTCTAGAGGATGCCCAGCTCTTATCTCATCCTATGAGCTCAACTATGGATATGTTATGGATCATCTAATCCTCTATCCTCTCATCCCTTTCTCCATGGAAACTAACTATCCAATTATGGAAAATCATTCAATTCCATATTAATGACAAAACAACATGCATTCATGTATAAATCGGCCTCCCATCATAGAGCCAAGGAGGTTGAGCTTGGATATTATAGAGAGATAATTTTGGTTTAGGGAATTGAAATCATTGTCAAGTAATGTTATTCTGCTGGATTGATGTTGCTATTGGTGTGATGAGGGTTTCGAATAAGATGGATGAGTGACACGAGATCGAACCACATTGGGTGTAACTTCTCCTTCTATCAATCAAAAAAGTTGTTTGTTCCTTTTCCAATACTTTTGTCTATATCTATGATGAATGTATGTTCAAATGTTGTCGATTCCATTTGTTTACAATAAATATATCATATGATTTGATTGTTGTCATCTTCTGTTTATGTTGGCAGATACCAATTGAGTGAATTTAGTTTATCTGCTTATTGTAGGAAAAGGTTAAACATCTCTACTTCAGTTTTTCTAAGTGTAACTACCCACTTAGAGAAGATGTACTTATCCGTAGCTATAAATTCCGTATAACAATTAGGCTGTTGATCATCGATCAATAAAGGAGTTGGAACCTGCTGATCATTACTAGGCCTTTGAAGAATTTGCAATTGTGGAGTTCTTTTATATTGACCTTGATTCTGATTTTGAGGTCGAGCGACCGTCTGTTGAACTCTTCTGGTTGAGTTTCAATATTGGAAATTATATTGGATAGAGTTTTAAGAAGTGAAGTGATCTCATCAATTTTGGAACCTTTAGTTTTAGTTTTTGAAGAAGTAGAGGCCTCTTGACTAGATTTAAGCTTTCTTTGGGCCTTTTCCTCTTTAGCTTTCAAGGTGGCTGAGGCAGCCTTATTTTCTTCCACTTATATAACACTAGTATTCATGTCTTCAAGAGTCCTAGAAGTTCTTTCTCTCAACATTACAACAAAATCATCTTGAAAATATTTTGAAAACCTAGATTTGGTTGCTACTACAGGGGGTTTGAAATTAGGGGGCATCTTATGGTAAAGTTTGTTGAACCTTTTAATAAAACCAGCTACAGGTTCACCAAAGTTTTGTTTTAGTTCTTGAAACTTGGTCAAAAAGTAAAGAGGGTCTTTCTTCACACCCCATTGGTTTTTGAATATATTTGTTAAATCCTCCCATGACCTAATGGAATTTTCAAGTAGTTGCCTAAACTAGGTTCTAACATTTCCCTCAATAGATTGGACAAACAACCTCATATAAACATTTTCTTGTTCTATGTTCATATTATCTGCAAAATCAGGAAATTATTGAAGATGGTCCTCAACTGAGGAACTAGTTTCTCCATTATACCTAGGAAGGTGTTTTAAAGATCCATGAGGGAATGCATCGAGGTTTTGAGGAAAAACTAAAGCTACATATCTAGCCTATACAATGGGTTGGAATGACATAGTAGAGGATGGTGTATGAGGTGTTTGTGTAGATGATGGTGAAGAAGAAGAGGAAGATTGTGATAAAGAAGGTGTATATCTATGTGGAGGTGAAGAAGGAGGAGATGAAGAATGAGGAGATATCCTAAATGACTTTAAGGGAGTCTTTATAACTAACTTCTAGACCTATGACTGAATATCCTCTTTTGTTTCAAAGAGTGGGTTTGAGTATATAGAGAAGGTCCCTTCAGGTTGTTCAGAAGTAGAAGGGAATGAATAAGTAGTGGGGGATATGAATTCTGTAGGTTTGAATTTAGGTAAATGAACACCCAATTCAACCTCATATTTAGGTGATTATAATGGTAGTGAGGGTTCTTGACATGTTTAAAGTGAGTGAATAAGGAAAGCTGATCTAAAATCAACTCCCTTACCTAAAAGTTCAGAAACCCTAGGTGATAATTGTGTCCAATATGGATTGGATGGAATGTTCCTAAAGGGATTTGATGATAATATATCTTTAGACTATAGGGACGATGAAGAAGAATATGGTTGAAGTCTTCTTTTGGAATTGGCCCTTCTCACAAGTTTTTCCGGATCTGACAGAGGACTAAATGTGTCAGATTCAAAATCGGATCTAGTGTGCTTAAAAGGTGCCAGTTTGGCACCATGGAGTCTCCAGGTGAATAATTTTGACCTATATATACCATTAGTCACCTTTAAAGGAATAGGATTTGTATCATTGTCCTAGGAAAACTAATCAAATTCGAGTCCCCGACAACGAAACCAGCTTGATGTTGTACCTCTGAGATGATAATGGTCAATTGATCATGTTAGAGCATCTAAGATATTTGTTTTGGGGTTTTGGGTTTTGATTTTTATGGAGGACCAATACATAAAACAAATTATAAGAATGATTTATTTAACCCTTTTAGATAGTACTAATAAATAACTAAAGGGTTGATATATAACTTCACACAGTGATTTGAGTTGATACGATGTGCAGAAGGTATAATAAGGAGATATGATTACTTTAAATTTCAATTAGAAAGATAAATCATCATAAGTGGGAAAACCTTTGACCAATGTTCAAAAGTTAAACAAAATATGCTTAGAATCACATAAGATACTGACAATTTTATGATTTAGAGGGAGCTTTTTAGACAAACAGTCCAATATTTCAATCACTTTATAATAATAACTCCAAAAGGAATTTTAAGAATAACTGTAGCACATTTATTCTCACCTAATAATTCTGTAAAACTTAAACATATGAAGAATTAACAGAATGACTGGAACACATGAAATACTTATAGAAGAAAACAAGATTGTATGATACCAAATTCAGAATCCTTTTCTTTATTATCAGGGATCAAGAAAGAGATTCTAAATCGATGCTTACAAAATTCATTATGGAAAGGTACCACCTTTAATAACTCGTAGAAGAGAGTTATTTATACTAGTTTGCATAGTGAACAAATTATCCTAAAATGATTACAAAAATAGCCTGAATGAAAATAGGAAAAAGAAATTGTTGAATGATGTGTCCCTATTAGGTAGGAAGTTGTTGATGAATGTTCCTTCAAAAACTGTTGTGCTGTCATATTGTTGGGGTGGAAAGTTAATCAATTGTTTCACACAATTGATCCCACCTCTTCTCACTTGGTATCTCCAGATTTACCATTCTTCTAAATATCTCATCAACTTTGGTATATCTTTCAAAATTGGGTTTAGTGAGAAAAATATGTCCAACTTCACATTTGATTGTGAGGTCAGGGCTCAAAGCTTCCAAAAACTCTTTGCCAGTAATCTGTCTTTTTATCTATGCAAATTGACTGCTGTCTATTGCAATAGTATATAATATTTCATAGTAATCATCCAATTTTACTAGCTGATCATTTGATGTCACTAACTTTGGTAAATCTTTCTTTTTCAAAACACTGAATTTAGAATGAAACCTTTTGACTGCAATGTTAAAAGCTTCACACTTTGTTTTCAGCTAAGTCAATAGATTCTTCTTTATTAGGACTTTCTTAATCTCCAAAATAGTAGCTATCATATATGGAATATGTATCTCTTGTAACTGTTGCCCAGACTTAGAGTTTAGTACTTTGATCATCCTTGCTACTTCTTTGGGTTTTGTGCCCAATACTATTATCTCTATATTCTTCTTTTGGAGTATTTATTCAATTTCTTTACAGTCTTGACGATCATATCCAATTTTGAAAATAATATCTTCTAAAGACTTTAATTTGTTATCTTTAGCTAAAGATGATAGTTTTTCAATCTTAAGCTGTGACTGCACATTTGATAAGGAAGTTTTGAGCTTGGAAAGAGACATGGAAATGGTAGTCATCGTTGAAAATAAAATTTCAACTAATTTCCTATGCAAATCCATTTGATCAATAGGATTTATCTCGTTTACATCAAATGAAACTATGGTCTTCTTGTAATCTGTCGTGGATTTGGGAAATGTAATTTGAGCTTGCAAAAATTCCATTTGCATCCTTCCTCTTTCACTGTCAAAGATAGAGAGAAGTCTGTGCTGAGAAGTGGATGTCTGTTTTCAAAATGGATAGTATACTTATGATTTAAGACTTTCATTCTTTTGTTTGGTTTCCAAAACTGTTGAGAAGATATTAGTATCCTATGTTGAGCTGGTCTCAGTTCACTGAATAATATCCATAGGTTTAGTTGAAGAAGGAGTGGAAGAAGTAGAAGGAGGTTTGGGATCAATGGTCCCTGCTGATGAAACATATTCTAAATATCCAAGATCAATTATTTGTGGTGGCTTACTCCCCGATGACATGGACAATCCGGTTTTCAAGTTCTTTTGAAGTATATAGTATGCTTTAACTAATTCTGTAGCCAACTGAGTTTCCTCTTTGGCTTTTTTGTGTTGAGTACTCTAAGTGACTAGAGTATTTACATGTGGAGTGGTTATAACATGTTCATCTACTTCTAAGAGAGTCCCTTCAGACCACTGCTCCTCGTTCATAAAATTCTCTAACTCTAGCGTGGGAGCACAATTGTAAGGTGTTTCCTTCAACTGAACTCTAAGGGTTGAAATGATCCCAAAAGGATCATAAGACCAGGTGAAGCTTGGCTAGATATTCATGCTCTTCAATAATTGGTCTACCTCTATACCTGCAAACCTAGTATTACAAATGAATGTCCCTACCTTGGCTTTGAGTTTGAACTGTGACTTTTTCTTACTTGAGAGAAAATGGACTTCATCCATATTTATCATCTGCCTAATAAATATGGCATGGGAACAAGGTCAACGGTTGGAAAAGAGGAAACCATTGGCGGGATTTTTGGGGGGTGGGTGAGGTGGTTTATGGTTTTGCACTTTGGGGGCCCAAAATGCTATGGGAGTGCCACATAGCAAAAGAGGGCAGCCATTAAAACTACTTTTCGCCCCCCACCCCCCCCCCCCCCCCAATCGCATTAACGGGAAATGATTGAAGGGGGGCTGAAATGATTCCTTTTCTGTTGATTTGGGGAGAGTGAATTGTATGCGTTGAAAAGTGCCCGACGTTTATTTGGTGCCGATTTGATGTTTTGTCACTTCCGTCCATACGAAAAAATCATATGTTATAACTATTAACAAGGTGATCAAGTTTATCACAGTAATTAAACCTTGATTAAGGAATTTAAGCATTATTTAAACTAAACAACAAATTTCAAAGGCACGTTTGAACTAGCAGCCTTAATTTTTATTTTCTAAAGAAAATATTTTATTTTGTTTCTTATCTAACATTTTATCATTTGCCTTCCTTTTTTAGAGCAACTACCCTATCATTTTTTATGGTATGGACCTGAAATAATAATAAATCCTAACATTTTTTATTTTCAATTTTGTTTTTGGTCCATATCCTAACTTATCATTTTTCTATGGCATTTTGATTTTTTCAACTAATGGCTAACTTATCAAAAATAAAAGAGCTACAACAAATTCATATTGGGGTGATCCCATAAATGTTGGCGGCTCCAGCACCATCAACATTTTTTATGCTAGAAGGAGGGCCAAATGACAAGATGTGTCCTCTCATCCTGTTTTTAACCTTTGCACATCTATCATGGAATCTTGCACACTCAACACTCCACGATGTTTTTCGCATGCTGAACTTGTCACCATCATGAGGGAGTTTTTCTATTTCTTGTCTAAATACACGTATGATGGTGAAGGTGAAGTGGCCTAGCCTATGTTCTTACATGACTTCCTTGCCATGCTTGATGAGGAAGATGGATGTTCTAATGCACATGCTAGCCTGCTACTTGCATACACACTTCACGAATCCCCACATCGGTGGTTGTGCAGCCTACCGACTGACAACATGCACTCACTTGAGCACTTTTGTGATCTGATTGAATATACTTTCCATCATTTTGATCCATAATATCTTGAGCACAAACTATTACAACAACATAAGGCTTTGCATGAATCACCTAATGATTGTTGGCATCACTTCCGTGTTTTACAGTTTCAAGCTCTGAAGCCAAATGAAGTTTCAATATCTCATTGACAGATTTGAGTATTGCCTTATCAAATCTGTCAATCCCAGGAATAATTTCAAGCTCAAACCTCACTCAACATACTTTGGTGATGGAGCCACAAAATCACAAATGGAAACGGTTGCTGTCACAAGTGACTTTCCGCTGTCCCCTCATAAAAAAAATCCACCATTGCAGAGTGATGTGGGAGAGCATGAACACACATTTTATTGAACAATCATGTCCTCTCGACATCTCTCCTTCCAATTTTCACGCAGAAATGGTTGTGAGTCCCACATCTTATCACATGTATTTTGTACCTCAACCTCCGTCTTCATATTTTGATCATCCTCCGGATGACACTATCTTGTGTTCCTCCATTACAAACTCTACACTTGTTTTTAATGAGGATCGATCTATCAAAGAAGTTGGTGTTGCACAACCAACATGCATTGGCATTCATGAAGAGTATGACAGGGAGCTTGAACATCCACTGGTAGTAGAGGATCATCCCTATCTATCCATATCTCCTCCACTTTTTCCTAACATCCTTGATGATCCTGCCATCCCTTATTTTTCATGTGTATCTTCGTCCATGGATGCACCCATTGTTGACCATTCGCATGACACATCATCTATCAACCCATCATCCGACAATGGAGAGGGCCAAGCATTCATTGAAAATCCACTTGATCTTTCATCTACTTTTTCCGGAAGCGTAGAGGTTAAACATCCTTGCTTCTCATCTACCCCTCTGTGTGGTTCATCAAATCATGAGGATGTCGACAAACATTCTGAATTTTATGATCTTGGTTGTCGTGATCTCTCTACTTCTTCATCCGATCATGATATTGATTCAACTCTTGTTAATCCATCTAAGACATGGGTCTACGATGATCTATCTATTGACAAAGTCGAAACCCCATAGACTGTTGGGGAAATTTAGCCTGAAATGATGGTTATGTCAGGTCCTCACTGTCCTAAGGTTGGTTTCACTTCCAATTAGGAAAATTGTTCAAATGCTTGAGGCTCCTTGTCACTCATCTATATGCACTAAAGAAAAATCCAACACTCAGATTTCACTTCCTCCACTCGAAATACACAATCCCATCGCTCATGCATTGGAGGAATCTTACTCAGCAAGCACACTTACGCAATGTAAGTGGTCTACCTTCCTCATGTGTTCTTGCATATCATGTTCAAGGGAATGCATACACTCAACATCTGCACATAATGTAGCATAGCACCATGGCAAGTCCACAAAGTGCATGTCATGCACTTTCACTCGTTTTTGTTCTATGGATGCTTATGAGCTTGCAGTGTGTCTATCTTCATTGTTGTATCTTTCACATCTACTGGTTTGCACATATGTGTTTTTCTCGGACCATGTCTTCACCGACATGGGTCAACCAATGCGCCAATGGATGCATTGCCAGTATCACTTAACATGAGATGACCCATGCACTGTTAGCTTAGAAGTAGGAGTAGTGTTTTCTTTTTGAGTTGTGTGATTACATGCATGTTTGCTTCTTTTTTTGTGTGTTCGTTTGCTCGCTTGTTTGTTTTCTTACTTGTTTGTTTGATTACTCACTTTTCTTTTTCATTTTCTTCTACTTCTTTCTTTCCTTTTTGGTTTGTTTGCTTGTCATTGTTCATAGGTTAGTTTCACATGGACCGTGTGCGACTCTTGGAAAAAGAGATGGGTGAATGGCGTGTGAACTGGATGACAGGATTGCAAGAGTATGATCTTGAAATAGAGCTAGTTCACACAATCAAAGGACATGGGCTATGTAGACTTGCAGTGGAAGCAATGCATGCACTAGAGAGTGAACAAGAGGTCACCGGCTGGGAGCAGGAAATTGAGATGTATGATATAAGTTGAGCAACAAAACTAAAGATGGAACCTCTTGATACACAGATGTGCACCATTACCTTGAGCACGGAACCGTACACTCTCACTATTCCATCATATATAAGAGGGAATTATGCCTTAAAGCCTTAGCATATTAGTCGATGCATGGAGTGCATTACAAAAATCACAGTAACAGAGTTTTGCTTAGTTTCCTGGAGGCACATGAATTAGAGAAGGTACTTCAAGATTTGCATGACAGACCCGTTGGGGGTCATTTTGCAGGAAACAACACTGTGCACAAATTTATGCAATCCAGTTTCTACTGGCCCACATTATTCAAGGATGCACATGCTTATGCCTGCAAGTGCTTGGTCTGTCAATATGCACTGACATAACACAAAGATCAACAACCCCACTGCACCCTATTGTAGCGACCGAACCATTCCAATAGTGGGTCTTGGACATCATTGGGGAAATGTTCCAACATTTGTCAAATAAACACCGCTACATTCTAATAGCAACTGATTACTTCGCATGGTGGACAAAAGTTGTTCCACTAAAACAAGTGAACAACTAGAAGGTCATCAGCTTCCTCCAGCAAGACATCATCTCACACTTCGGCGTTCTGGCATCACTTGTTTTTTATAATGAAATGTAATTTTCATCTTTGAAGATTTACAATTTTGCATTACATAATGATATTGTGCTTAAACACTCATCTAACTATTACCCATAAGGAAACAGTCTCGCAGAATCCACGAATAAAAACCTCATCTGCATAATAAAAAATATTGTTTTCTCTGAGCAGCGCAACTGGCATATCACTTTGATGAATTCATTATGGGCTGACCATGTAACACCCAAACCCTCTATGAATACCTCACTGTACTTCCTGGTTTATGGTAAATAAGCTATTCTTCCACCAAATATCTACTCGCCTGCACTTTAGCTTTCCCAAGAATCTCAAGGAAAGACTTGCCAGCTAGTTCAACGTAGGGTGGATGCTCTCCATAAGCTTCAGAAAGGGAGGATGAAAGCAAAAGAAAAATTCACACCCCACTAGAACCATATCAAGAGATGGTTTGATAAGAAGTCTACAGGGAAAGATAGCTTCGATGTTGGTGACTTAGTTTTGGAATGGGATAAGTCCCATGAAGACAAAGGAAAACATATGAAGTTCTAATCCCTGTGGATTGGTCCATACACAGTCCACAAGAAGCTTGGCCCACACACGTACCATTTGTAATCACTTGATGGGAGGATTGACAACCTTCCTGTCAACAACCAAGATCTCAAGCATTACTTTCAGTAGGCTGGGCACCGCCCCATGCCATGTACATATCTGCTTGCTACTTGTTGTTTTCATTGTGTTTGTCTTTCTTACTATCTTTGTTTTCATTTGGTCTATTCTGCTTATTATTTTTGTTTACGTTTGTTTTTTTTACTTGATACGTTACTATTTTTGTTTCTAGAAATAAGTGCTGCCAACTACTATGTTTTGGATTTTGAATAGAGTATGTGGTTGAGATCTGGAGAAACTTGTGACACTGTAGCGCTTGGTCAGTCTTGTGTGTGTCTTTGTTATGAAATGAGCTCAAGAAAAGATAGAAAAGATAGATCAACGCCTTATAATTCAGCCTCTTTGAGGGGGCAACCTCCTTTACATTACATAAATGAACACTTCTTGGATGATACAAATGAAAAGACCTCCTTTCTATATATAGGAGTCTAAGGGGTCATTATATAATTAGAGTCTACATAACAATAATAATGTAAGGGCACAATAATAATAATAGTGGGCTTCTATGGGGCACAATAGTAACAATATGGGCACTACATGGGTACATCCATATAATAAGGGGGTTGTACTAATAATAATAAGGGGTTACACTAGTAGTATGGGGGCCTAACATGCCCCTCTCCAAAAAGTGTTGTCCTCAACGCTTGAGTAGTTCTTGATGTGTTGGGTTGTGTTATATTCTTTCCCTATATTAGGTTGGGCGAACCTACCTATGGTTTTCGGTCCATGGTTTTGGACGCGATAGTTTTTCGGTCCATGGTATTGGATGCTTCGGCATATATAAATATGTATTGTAACATTGAAAGGAATATAATGAAAAATCAAGCTGGTAGTCTCGGTTTTGATATCCAGTGGGAAATCTCTGTGTATATGTGTTTTATGTGTTATGCTCTCACATTTTTATTTTTCCTATGATTTAGAATTCGTATGCAAGTAATTTCTGTACGGGGTTAAAACCTACAGAGTGAATACCAATCAAATATGTGAGGGGAAATGATCTTTTTGACATGATTGGGGTTGAGATTGGACATCATTTTGTACATGATTGGCAATGAGATTGGACATCATTTTGCAGACATAATTACATAGAGAGATTGGCCTATAATTTGAAAGAGACTTAGGATTCGAAATCTTAGGAATTATAGTTAAGAAGGGGGAATTGATTGCACATGGAATACATCTGAATTTTGTGACTGCTTCCACCATCCTCGCTAGTTCAGGGCCGATCAAGTCGAAAAAATAGAGAAGGAAGTCACCTGGCCAACCATCAGGCTGTGGGTTCCTGTCCTTGGCCCTCTCCTTAAGGGTTTGGTGTACCTCCTCTTCTGTTATCTGGGTGTCCATCAATGCTTAGTCCTCCTCATTGACCCAGTTTGGAGAATTTATTAGAAAATTGCATTTTTTCAGCCATATAGTCTACCTCCCTCTCCTGGTATTGATTTTTCAAATAAAGGAAGTACCCCTATTTAATCTCCTCAGTGGAATAAAGAACGTGCCCTATCTCGTGTTCAATAGCCCATATTGTATTAATTCGTCTTATTTTAGATGCAGCTCGATGGTTTTGATCTCCACCTTTAATCCATGCCAATCTTCCTTTTCTACGCCATTCTTCTTTCTCCATGCTTAAAAGTTTATCTTTTCTAGACACCAGTTCTAACATATCCTGGTGTTGCTGTTTGGAGAAGAGGCCAGGGGAAATCGGGTCTAACCTAATGGAAATTTCCTTATCAATAGATAAGAGTTCCTTTTTAAGCTCGAATCTACGATTTTTAACCCATGATTTGACCAATGTTTTCAAACGCCCGAGTTTCTGGAAATTTCCTTATCAATAGATAAGAGTTCCTTTTTAAGCTCGAATCTACGATTTTTAACCCATGATTTGACCAATGTTTTCAAACGCCCGAGTTTCTCCATTAAACCAACAGTGGGTCATTCGTGACAGAGATAACAGTTGAGACCATGACTGATAAACTAGATCCTGAAAATCAGGCTCTTTGACCCAAGTCAGATTGAACTTGAATGGAATCTTAACCTCCCTCAATTCGTTCTGCCATTCCAAGACAATGTCATCATGGTCTGATATTTCTGAGTAAAATGGTCAAGAATTAATATGTTTCAAACTTTTGGTACAAAAAATAATCCACCAAGAATCTGTTCGATTCTTTTGGCAATGGTCTCTGTCCCCATACTATCATTACGCCATGTAGGCCCCAAAGGAACAAAGACAATGTCATGGAGAGCCTTTTTTCCGAAGAGACCGAAGAAAAAACCAGCGAAGGGATCCAAAATTTCTTTATGTCCCCAAACCTCTCCAACGCTCAGTGCAAAATTCATATCCCCAGCCACAATCAGAGAATCTAAATCCAAAAAGCATTATGACTAGAGTATGGTGCGTGTAGATTTAAAATACGGAGTCTACACTTCCAGCCACGGCTATGACCTGATAAAATTATTCTGACCTTTAACCTATATGCCTAAAAAGTAAAATACGAAGGGTAAAATAAGCAGTAAAGATTTCAGTGGTTCTTATATTGTATTTGAGGAATCTTTTTGTTTGGCCAGATCCCAACCCGCTCATGTTAAGGGACGTCAACTTCATTGAGAAGTGAAAGACATCGGGAATGCTGTCCCAGTTGTGTGAAGCATCTTCCGCTCCATATGAGTCATTTGTAGGTCCCGGATCGACAGAGGGAATAAGTGTCACTCCTCTATCGGTTACACTCTTATTATGTAATGATGGGGTTTACACCAAACGTTATCAGAACTTTGCACA
The DNA here is from genome assembly GCA_000404065.3 of Pinus taeda. Lineage (NCBI taxonomy): Eukaryota > Viridiplantae > Streptophyta > Pinopsida > Pinales > Pinaceae > Pinus > Pinus taeda. Next base: position 14,295 of record APFE030741061.1, on the reverse strand, counting down.
TACAGTGCAGTGCCAGATCTCTTTCGTGTAAAAAATCCCATGGCTGCAAACATGTGTCCCTCCCCGGTGTGCTCAACGTTTTCTTTCTTCAACCTTGCAAACAACACGCATTGCCTTCACGTACACTGATAAGATTCAAAAGTTCGATTCAATAATAACAGCTAAAAGATATTAATAAGATAGCTCGAAGTTATTCATAACAAGGACGAATGGAATATTAAACCGTGAGAAACTACAAAGTTTACGCCATCTTAATAATAACCAAATGTGAGATAAGTCAAGAGCTCGTGAATCAAAGTGTTTTTGATTGATGGTTATAGTCAAGGGTTAAATTTGACGGACCGTTAAGAAAAAATAAAATTATGTTTTTATTTTTAAACTCTCTATTATATGACTTTTAAAATTTATTTGTACAAGTTTCATCTAATTTCAAATTGTACTCATAATTGTTCAAATTTTCCATTTTTTGTTGTACAATTCGGCTTAAGTCTCATTGCTACACTTTGTTTTGAGACTTGCTCATCAAAGTTTTCTGCAAATTTTACAGATTGTTCAAATATTCTGAGTTTTTTTGTTTAAAATAGAAATAGTGATAAAATAAATGGAAAATATATATAGAAACAAATTTTTAAATAAATCAAAAGATTAATTAATTTAATATTTTGCCTTGGGTAGAACCGTAGATGGGATTATTTTGTACAGGTAGATGTCTTAAATTAAATATTTAAATAAATTAAAAGATTAATTAATTTAATGTTTAAATTTTCAGGGGAAGTCATTTATAAGTTTTTATTGTAGGAAGATACAAGAAAGTCTTTTTATTAATTTTTTTATTTTTGTCTACCAAATTTTCGTGTTTGGAATCATTTTACAAATAATCTTACCCACCATGTCAAACAATCCTACCAAACCCATTATTGGATCGATGTTATCCTGGAAAATCAGAATACAGAAAGTTCCAAAGTTATTTTGGTAGTAAGGGTTTTTTTAAATTACATTTGATGAATATTAGGTCAAAAGTTTTGGTTAATTAAAGTCTTACTAAAATTTAAGATTTCCGTAGAGTGTAGTGACGTTGATAAAAATCTTAATCTAATTCTAAGTCAATTTAAGTCTTCAAAATTCGATTATTAGAAACTTTTTGTTTTGATTCACTAGATATTCACCACATAAAAATAAAATTATTATAAAATTAGATGATTCCATAATATTCCCTTCATATTTTTATGGGCATGATTCAGCCTTTCTGAAATCAACACAAGTAGGTCCCCAGTGGGCCGGTCCCATTCATATTTGTCTTGGCATGACTAAGCCTCTCTGAAATCAGCCCCACTCGAACACTGGGTACAGGTAATCAATCATGAACCTTCGCTTTCAAAACAGTTATTTTTGACGGAACTCCAGTAACGTTAATCGTTAACTTTCATGGAATCTAACACTGAATGGGACTAATAAATCGATTAACCCGTAAAACGAAACAATTTTTTTGACGGACATCCAGATCTGAATAATTCACCATATTTAGACATTAATTAAAGTCGTGAACAAACCCTCGTGGATCCCACGCAATATACTTAGAATTGTACATTTATCGACCGCAACCGTAAAAGCTTGAAAAACGGATTTAACATTTAAAATGGGGCCACAGCAGCCTACCCACCAGTATCAAACTGTCTGTATTTAACATACCAGATATTTTAGCTGGCAAACAAAGACTTTGAGAGTTTACAACCGGGCCACCAGTATCAAACTGTCTGTATTTAACATACTAGATATTTTCACTCGCAAACAAAGACTTTGAGAGTTTACATGCCAAATATTTTCTTTGGCAAACAAAGACTTTGAGATTTGACTGGGCGAAAGGGACGTTGTTTGTTTTTAGAGAGGCTAACATCCGCTCAACCCTAGAGGATCGTTGTCGGTGTTCACAAACTCCTCTCAACCCCACAAGATCAACCCCACAAGATGTGATTAAGTTTGAATAAATTTATTTAATAATACCACTGAAAGAGCAACGTTGTCTATTGGAATTAAAGCAAATCACATCCCAAAAAAATAAAATGTGGCACAAGCAATTATATCATCCATGAATCACTTCAAAAAATTACCAGCTATAACAGTGTAATTGTTATTTGTACAGAGAGGGAGGGATTTCGAAAACCTGGTAACCCTTTCGAAAACCGGGTAACCCAAAAATTTAAGTTGGGCACTGCTCTTCCGCCACGACGAATCGGCAATGTATATAAACTGATGACAGAATCTGAAAACTCAACAGAAATCGCACTAGACACACGACCATAACTCTGTTGGCGACCGGGGTTGATGTTGGTTTTAACCATTTAGCGTCTCTGGCGCAAAAGTATAGGTGACGACTCGTCCCTCGCCGCTCAGTAATACATTCCAAGAATTGTATTTTTTAATGAAAATACAACTGAGCACGCTTCCATGTCAAGGATCGCCGATTCCCCTTGTAACTTGTTACTTTCCATATCTTGGACACGTCGTAGTCTGGTACAGTGGTAATTTTACAGTGGTAAATGCTCAAGGGCTAAATTGAATGCGAATTGAATGCAAAATCCGCAGATCTGATAGCCATCCGATCATGTCCTTTATCAGTAAATGCTAAACTTGCAAGTTCCCTGTTGCCCCGGCTGGAGATTATAAGGGTACAGATACAATCACAAACAATTATTCAACAATCCAATCGTGACTCGCCACATTGTAACTTACAGCCTACAAGTATAAAAAATATATGACATAAGATTAAATCTATATATGAAAAAAAATTATATATATATATTTTTTAACTTTTAATTTTTAAACTTGCCAGTCAAGATGACATTTTTGAAAATTAATGGCAAGTTTCCCATGACGTGGAAATTTAAAACAATTAAAAAAGAAATATACAGACATAGAGACGTCAAATTTAACCCCTGGTTATAATAAGCGTAGCTAAAAGTAAACGGAGTTGTCTATAATGCGATTTTTTGGAGATTCCGGTGACGGAATTTGGCGGAAGAAATGAGGTTAAATCTTGATTTTTAGCAGTTAAAATGGTTTTTTAACTGCATATTTGGATTCAGCGCCCTACCCTGGGAGCCATTGATTGTGCAGAAACTAGCTATCAAACTTCGGATTCCAATGAATTGCTGCCGGATTTTAACCGGAAAAATCCGCCAGAAAGGCTTTCAAAAAGTCGCGTTATAAACTACTACAAAGTAAACACCCACATAACGAATCCCGATTCAAAATTCGCGGATCCCAATACCTAATGCATCAAGTGTTTCACAATTCAAAATTAGCAGATCCCAATTGTGCCATTATATATTTATGTTACGCTCTTTTATATGGTTTTTCATTATACATAACATTTTAGTCAATGTTTTGGTCAATTTTTTTACTTGATATTTTATCTTAATTAACTAATTTATATTTGCATAGTTCAATTCTTAATTAACTAATTTATATTTGCATAGTTCAATTAAAATATGTATTGAATATTTACGATGTTTTAATAGCAGTAATTCTGGAAACTCAAACCTAGTGTTTTACACTTTATAAAAGTACAAAATTTTACACTTTATAAAAGTACAAAATTATCAAATATTGCACAAAAAATTTCATGAAATATTGAAAGTATTCTCTTTTAATAGAGAGAGTTCATATTGAAATAGATTTTTTTCAGTTATTTTGTCTCTATAAAATTATATTATTTAGGATAGACATGGAATATTTATTACTTAAAGAATGAAAGTGAAATGTTAAAAAACCAAGTAGAATAAAAGTGAAATACTAAATTGTAAAATAAGACTACGGTAGATTTTTAATTGCTTATTTATATGGTTATTTAATTTTTGTTTGTCTTTTTTTGTTTTGGTTGACATTAGCTAAAATTATTTTTTAGGGCGTGGCATACTTACACACGTTATTTATATTGATTGTAGAACGGGCCTCTCAGAGATTTTTGATTATTTATTTATATCGTTATTTATTTTTTGTTTTCTTGTTTCGGTTGACATTAGTGATTTTTTTTTTTGAGGACGTGGCATACTTACACAAGTTCCTTATATTGATTATAGAACGGGCCTCTCAGAGATTTTTGATTATTTATTTATATGGTTATTTATTTTTTGTTTTCTTGTTTCGGTTGACATTAGTGATTTTTTTTTTTTTTGAGGACGTGGCATACTTACACAAGTTCCTTATATTGATTGTAGAAGGGGCCTCTGGGAGATTTTTGATTATTTATTTATATGGTTATTTATTTTTTGTTTTCCTGTTTTGGTTGATATTAATTTTTTTTTTTTTGAGGATGTGACATACTTACACACTTCCGTCATACTAGATTCTACAATGAGTCTCTCTTCTAATTTTAATTATTTATTTATATGGTTATTTAATTTTTGTTTTCTTGTTTTGGTTGACATCAGTTGGGCGTGACATACTCACATGTTCTTCATATTGAATTGTAGAATGAGTCTCTCTTATATTTTTAATTATTTATTTATATGGTTATTTAATCTTTATTTTTTTGTTTTGGTTTACATTAGTGAATTTTTTGTTTTTATTTTTTAAGGACAATGACATAATTACACATCTCTCATAGTTGATTGTAACATGAGCCTCTTCCTAATTTTTTATTTTTCCGATTATTAATTTTTGTTTTTTTGTTTTAGTTGACATTAGCTAAAATTATTTTTATTATTTTTTTGATGACATGATATACTTACACATTTCCCTTATACTAAATTAAAAAATGAACTTCTAGGCTAAATAATTTTTATATTAACATTTATAACATTGATTTCAATCAACATTTTAATTTCTCTATATAAACATTTTCATTAATAGTTCTAACCAAGTGAGAATAGATGAGCTTTTAAGTCAAACAGGTATATATTTTCAGTGAATAAAGGTTGGATATGCATGTACATTTGGGTGCAATGAATTGGTAGTCAATTGTAATAGCCGTTTCAAAGAGGTTACGGTCCAGCTGAATTCTAAATCAGATCTGGTGCGGTTTATAGTCTGCGTCGGGAGATCGAGGAGATCTAACAGGCCATGCCCATTTGCCATTTGCATTCTTTACTAGACCTTTATTTTCTTCACGTCACCAGTGGGGCGGGTTATGAAGCTTATCAATCAATAAGTTGCAGCGTTTACTGACAAGAGCTAGATCTCTACTTGAAGATTTGAAGGGTTCTTTCTCCCCAACATAGCCGTCGAGTAAATGGAGATAAACCTCTAAATCATGGAAGTCGGACAGATTGTGAGTGGCCTTCAAGAAGGGAGAGTTTTCATTCTGCAGCGAAAGCCGGATGCCCACATGAAAATATGTCCAGGGAAGCCAACTAAGTACTTTGCTCACCCATCCCATGTTCTCGTTCATAAAAATCCCAGGCACATTTGGAACGACATCGTGCTTGTTGACCAACCTCAGAACATTCATGCCAATCTCCTCCATACGTTGGACGAACGTTGAGTTTCCTACGCGGGAAGTATAACAAGACAGAAATCCCTTTTCTATTCGGACATTTGGATCGCTAAATTTTTGTACCTTTACCTAAGCTACTGTAGGGGGCAGTGGAACTAATATGTCTTTGAAATTTTGCATCTATTCTTGTGTTGTTCGAGCTCCTCGCCACGCAATCCCAATGTCCCGTCTTCCAAGTCTCTCTATCTCATTTGGATCTGTGCAAAAGGAAACAAAGCCTATCCAACATTTGCGTATAAATACTTGGTTACTTGATAACCTGAATGAGGGAAACCCATTTTCTGGAAAAAAGAGTGTTTATTGTGCTTACAAGTTCCATAATATTCAGCGTAGTCTCTGTAATCAAACGCATCATAGAAAAGCTAAGCAAATTCTTCGTATCTTAGAATTTCAGTTTTCAGAATTGGATTGATGGGATCAATTAATTAATTCCAAGAGTTGACACCATGGATGTCAGACCCTACATTGGCGCTAATCTTCCCATTGTACTATAGCGAGGTGTGTCACCACCGATCACTTTCTTTTCACTAATAATTATGTATGTGGACTATGCTTAACATTCATACTTAGTTTATTTTTCATTACCAAGTATTATCTTTGTCTTTTATACAGATGAAAACCCATACACATTCATCATCAATAATATTATACAATAGAAATGCACAACAGTATAAAGGGAGAGACAACTCCCTGTCTATCTGATATCAATATATATAATTTTCCACTTTTACAAGGTATAAGCTAAATCTTGGGAAACCCCAGATTTACACTTAGCGAAATTTCCAACTTTCAACAAACTCGGTTGCCCAGCTCGTTGGCGTCTCTACACGATCGCCACACGACTCACCAACCCTTCGTTCACCTCATCACATGTCTTCACCCGAATAGCTCTCCGTTTGTTCAGCGAATGCCCAAATCATGCTATCCTGCCCAACCTCTGTTCCATGGACCACATGTAGTCCCACCTGCCCAACTCTTGTTCATGACCTTCGATTTCAACTTTCATTTTGACATGCATGACGCGCCCTCGCCTGGCTACTCGTCCACACGTCCACCCACACCTTCACATGACTCACTTGAGTCCACCCGAACGCTTCACACGAGCCACCCAACGACCTCACATGGCTCGTCCGAACGACTTCACCTAGGTCGCTCGACGACCTCACCCGGCTCGCCCGAACGACTTTACCCGGGTCACCCGACGACCTCACCCGGTTCGCCTGAACAATTTCACCAGGGTTGCCCGACAACCTCACCTCGCTCGCCTGAACGACTTCACTCGGGTCACCTGACGACCCCGCTTGGTTTGCCCGAACGACCTCACATGAGTTTTCTGCATGAGTTTCCTACACGAGTTTTCTCACTCGAATTTTTTGCATGAGTTTCTCACCTGATTTCTGCTCGTTGTGCGGGCTCATCCGCACACCACAGAACTCCTTGATTAAACTTGTGTTGATCGAATGATGATGGTTTGTCTCCACAAACGATCCACCAATATATACGGGCAAGTGGCGGGGTGTGTCACCCGGCCAACCTACGCCCAATGCCCCAAGCTGACTTGTTCACAATGTGTTGTCTCACCCAACAGGAGGGTCAGCACGCCCAACTCATGGTATCGCCCCATCAACTCACCCAACACCTTATAAACTCGTCCTTGGTTCGTTCATTTCACATTTCGCACGAACTCCTTGCTCATCTATCGCATGGTGAAGGTGACCCAGACTGCAGGTCCTTACATCCTCCCCCACTTGAAGTCATTATCGTCCTCAACAATATCTCGTCCCGGCAACCATCTATCACCAAGATATCCATACCAAGGCATAAACCCCATCGATATGTCATATATTGGAAAATCATCTCAATCCATGATCATCAACCACTCTGTCACAATCTCCACATGATGCTCCCCATCGTGGAAGGTTGGTCCCTCCATCTCAAGCTACATGCTTCCTGCAACATATCATGTCAACCCCATCATGTGTTGTTCTCGTGTGAACTGTTGTCATGATATTCCAACATAATACTAACACATATCTACACATTAAATCCCCTCATGACTTGAACTAGTTGAGCAGCTAATCCAACTGTCATGCCTAAACCATGAGAATGTACATCCTCATGCCATCATCAGTTGTTTCTCATAACATCCTGTCACATCCTCAACTCGATCAAGAATCCATCTCCATATAAGTGTAAGCCATGCTCAGGTCCATGAAGTAGTCTCCATCTCATCTGTAACATGCGGTCCATGATGTTTGGTGTCAATGTGCTGCATGAAATTAGCCACATCTATCCCAACATCATCATCCATATGTGTATCTCCTTAATATGAAGAGACCATCTCATCAAACTCCGACTCTCGATGTGCCACATCCAGGTCCATGAAGCAACCTCCATCACATCTGTAATGTACCATTCCTCAAGTCTGCCATAGAAATAAGCATACATCTATCTCATCTCCCATGTGTTGTTCATGATCATAGATCAATCAGCTCCCATGTGTCAAAAGTGGTTGCGTCTCGGCTCAACCCATACCCAAGTGTTGCCACCAAGGCATCATCATCGTTGCAACTTTCTCACTCCAAAGTGTTTCATATCGATTCTCCACATCAAGTTACTCTTTCAAGCCACACCCATACATGTACTCAAAAATATGCACCCCATCCTGCATCAAAGTCTCTGACCTCGGCTCCTTAATGCATCAAATCCTCTAAGTGCACCGTATATGAAGTCTCCAAAAGTCACAACCTTATGTCATCGTGAGCTCCATGAGCCATCTCCAACCAACACTCTAGTAGGCATACAAGTCTCGGCCCAAAGGTCTCTGCAAGATGCCTCAGCTTTCCATTTAGTAGGAATGCTCCATAGTCTGCTCATAACTCCATCCAAGTGCATGGCCTTGTTGTACATAAGTGCACAACTTCTCCATCGACTCATAAATAATAAGTCTCGATGTCACACCAGCAAATCTACCTGCACTCCTCATTGGATGCCCATAAGTGACACCTCTACAAGTGCTCCTACATATTATCTCTGCGTAAGACTGCCATGCTCCATGTCTCCAACCTGATGTCCATGACTAAGTTGCCTATGTAGTCCAACTAAGTAGACCCATCATAACAATCGGTCATCTTCATCCAAGTCTGCAATATTCAGTCTAGTGAACTCGGTCACCCTAACCATATCATCATGACATCATATGAGTCTCTTCCATCATAGCTCCCCCAATAAAGGTTCCACCAAGACTTCCTCTCTTAGTCTCGGCCATGAGAATTCCACCCAAGTATCATCATACTCAAGTGTGTGCCCTCCTCCAATTTGTCCCTGAGTCATGCTGAACACTTAGCTAATTCCCCATGTGGGTCAAGCATGACCCCTTCTTCCGCAATGATCATCATGTATCTCCCTTGTCACGGGCCCTTGTACCTTCTACCATAAGGTCACAAACAACCCCAACAAGTCCTGCAACAGTCAGCAATCCTTGCTTCTCCATACAAGGTCCCATTGTAGACATCCATGGTAAGATCCTCCCTTGCATCAACAAACTGATCTTGCACTTCCCTACATACGGTTCATCTACCAAATGCTCAACTGAAACACAAGTATCAATAGTACTTACATCATTGTCATGAGGCTCTTCCATGTGAGTATCCTCACCCATCCATGTCTGCAAACTGCATGATCCTGGTCCAATTTGAATGATTTCAAGTTTATCCTCCATCGTTGTCATATCTACAACATTCTCAAACATCACGGCTTCCTCTTCCTTGTCATCACAATATGTAACTTCATCCTGCTCTATTGTCCAACCAAGTTGAAGAAGTTTGTCTTCAACATTCTTTTCCAAGACTCGAAGTTTATCACGAATCTGTGGGTTCTCTTCTTTCATCCGCTTCAACCTGTATAAGGTAAGCAAGAGCTTCCCTTCACATTCTTCCAAACCTCCCATGCCTTGTTGTTCAACTTGGCAAAGCACTAAGTTTCACCTCTACTAAACCTGTTTCACCATTCACCTAAATCACCATGATATTCCCCCTGTCACCTGCAAAACTTGAACTTCCCTTCAAGCTTTCGGTCTTCTAGAATCAACTCCTTGATTCAATACACTAGCTTTGATACCATCTGTCATGCCCCTACACTAGCGGTAATCTTCCAACCGCACTACAACGAGGTGTGGCAACACCAAACACTTTCTTTTCACCAATACTTATATTCGTGGACAACGCCTAACATTCGTACTTAGTTTATTTTTCATTACCAAGTATTATCTTTGTCCTTTATATAGATGAAAACCCATACACATTCATCATCAACAACGTTATACAATAGAAATTCACAATAGTATAAAGGGAGGGGCAACTCCCTGCAATATGAGTCTGCTCGATATCAATATATATAATTTTCCACTTTTACAAAGTATAAGCTAAATCTTGGGAAACCCCAAATTTACACTCAGCCAAATTTCCAACTTTTGGCGAACTCGGTTGCCCAGCTCATCGGCACCTCTACAGGGTCACCGCACAACTCACCAACCCTTCGTTCACCTTGTCATACATCTTCACCCGACTCACTCTCCATTTGTTTACCAAACACCCAAATCGTGCTATCCTGCCCGACCTTCATTCGGTGGACCACACGTAGTCCCGCATTCCTGACTCTCGTTCACGACCTTCGATTCCAACCTTCGTTTCGGCGTGCACAGTGCGCCCTTGCTTGGCTGCCCGTCCGCACGTCCACCCGCGCTTTCGCACAACTCACCCAAGTCGCCTTCGCACGACTCACTCGAGTCGCCTTCGCATGACTCGCTCGAGTCCGCCCGAACGCTTCACCCGAGTCGCCCAACGACCTCACCTGGCTCACCCGAACAACTTCACCCGGGTCGCTTGATGACCTCACCTAGCTCGCCTGAATGACTTCCCCTGGTTCGCCGGATGACCTCACCCGGCTTGCCCCATGACCTCACCTGACTCGCCCGGATGAATTCACCTGGGTCGCCCGACGACCTCACTTGGCTCGCCTGAATGACTTCACCGGGGTCGCGTGACGACCTCGCCTGGTTTGCACGAATGACATCACCCGAGTTTTCAGCACAAGTTTTCTCACCCGACTTTTCTGCATGAGTTTCTCATCTGAGTTCTACCCGTCGTGCGGGCTCATCTGCACACCGCAAAACTTCTTGATCGAACTTGTGTTGATCGAATGATGATGGTTCGTCTCCACAAACACTCCACCATTATATACGGGCGGGTGGTGGTTTGTGTCACCTGACGGACCTACGCCCAACGCCTAAGCCGACTCTTTCACAATGTGTTGTCTCACCCAGGAGGAGGGTCAGCCGCCAACTTGGGGGACCACCCCCTCAACTTTCCCACCTTATAAACGCATCATTGTCTTGTTCACCATGCATTTTGCACAAACTCCACGCTCGTCCATCGCACGGTGAAGGTGACCTGGACCGCAAGTCCTTACACTGGATATCTCGCCACAAATAAGCAACTTACGGTTGCCCTCCCTATGCGAGCTGATCGCCATCTCCTTTATTTATTGGTGGGGTAGAGGGACTGAATGGATACGTAATGTGTTAAGCCCACAAATGGTTTGTATAAAGGGGAAATGAGAATCGAACCATCGTACAGTTAGAATTCAGCCGCTGCTTGCAGTGTTTGGAAATAAATTGTATAGGAGGTTGCTGTTTTTAATGGTTTTTCTTTCGGAAAGATTGTGAAGATAGAATCGAGAGACAAAGATGAAGTAATTGTTACTTGGTATGCTATATATAGAGGAGGAATCCATGAATTTTGAAATACAAAAGTAGGGTCAATGATCACAGTGAGAGTTAGCATTCGTGGACACTCTCACAATTACTATTCGTGCGCTCATATTGAATGAATAAGCAGAATCAGACCTACCATTTACATAAACCCATACACGCAATTGCCCGTGATAAAACTTCGACTTGTGCCGTTGTGAAATCTTCTGAAATTATATTGGAATATTACAGTCCACACCGTAGGGCGACCACCATTACTGGGTATTTCCACACGTTTTGCTTTTCTTTGATATCTGATGAGTTCACTTTATTAGGCTGCTTTGGCTTTTACGCTCTTTATGGAACCTTCTTTTTAAACATGAGCTGAATACATTTACGCTCGTCTCCAAATATGATAATTTTGGTATAGTAGAGTATATGGGCATATTTTTATTCATATTGGATGAGCACATGTGTCTCTATTTATTTTTTTAACGAGAATTTCGAAGAAATATTTGTATTTAGCTTTTAATTAATATGAATCGTGTATTGTTACACTAAGGATGTTGACCGCTTGAAGCCACTATGTATGGTGGAAAGAAAGGTAAAAATAATGAAATTGTGTTATCATCCCTGCCGCAGGTTATTCAAAAATATGTTACCCTTCAATTAAATTCACAGTGTTGAGATTTTCTGTTTGAACTGAAATAGGCAGAAATCTCTGTAGGTGACAACAATAGGAAATCTGTTGCTGGATTATCTCCAGGTTGTTGGGAGCAAATTAATGCATCCTAAATTTGATGTGAGAGCAGTTAGATTCTCTCTACTATAAAATAGGTTGTCATACGGATAGCTGGGAGAGGGTGTGAGAGTTTCATTGATGTAATCTCCAAATTTTGATTAATATATTCCTAATGCCTATGTTTGGTGGACGTAGCCCAGATTGGTTGGGTGAACCACATTAAATAGCTGTGTTCTATGTGTTTGATCTTCTGTTGTGTTAATTCTGTGTTTATTTATTTGCTGTGTCTGAATTCCAACAATTGGTATCAGAGCTTGTTGGAGGTGAGGTGCCTGGAGACGCTGACTGGAGGCATTGTGCGTGACTGCTGATGCTAGCGGACTGTGCGGTGGATTGTTGTTGCTTGTGCGCTGGAGCTGATGCGCTGTGACCTGTGTGCATTGAGTTGTTAGAAGTGTTGCGCTGTGACCTGTGCGCATTGAGCGTTTGTTGTGTGTGGATTAGGCAGCCGCTGATCTTAAATATTTTAAAAATTGCTGTGCATTTTTTTGACTGAGGTGCGGTCTATTCTCTGGAGCGTATTTTATTAAAAGTACTGGTGCGTAGTTTTGTTAAACCGCTGTTGCATATTTAAAATGCCTAGAAACTAAACCACTGTATTGTGCCCAGACCTGATTTGCATATTTTAGTGTTGAATATGTGCTTGCTGGTGCGCTGTTTTTTTTTTTTGAATGCCTGTTGGTAAACATTCAAATGCTTGTTACATGGCTGGAGTGTGATATTAACTGGTGTTAAATAGTGGAATAAACTCCCGTGGCGGAAAGCGTGGTGGATGAGATGGGATCGAAAACGTGACGGTGGCGTGCATAGTTTTCATTTTTTAAATTCTCATTTTTAAATCAGATACGTGTATGAGGGCTGCGCTGCTTTTATAAAGCGTTGTATCAGATAGAAAAATCGTATATGCTACAAGGCCTAAGGAGTACGTATTTATTGTAAAGTCATTAAACAACAAAAAAAAGGGTGTACGTCCTTATTTAAAGCCATTATCCTTATTTTTTTAAAGCCATTAACCAAATATAGGAGTTATAAGGGTGATGTAATATGGTTTTCAAAAATTAAAAGGCTTTAAAAGTGTATGTATTTTTTGTGGGGTGGAATTTTGCGAAAAGTGCAAAGGGCATTTTTTGTTGTAAAGTGCAAAGGGCATTTTTGCAAAGGGCTTTTAAAGTGCAAAGGGCATTTTTTTTTTGTTGTAAAGACAACGACAGAAAGACATAGGCAAAAAAATTTTGCTTTTGTGAAGGGAAGATATTTTTGTATAAAGGCATAGGCAATTTTTTTTAAATTGCTGGTTGGATATTTGGAGATTACTGTGTTTTTTTTTATACAAAATGGCGAAAAATCAAAGTGCCCGGTTCGAAATTGAGAAATTCAATGGCAAGAATAATTTTGAAATCTGGAAGGTGAAGATGCACGATCTGTTGGTTCAACAAGGTGTGGCGAAAGCACTGTTGGGGAAAAACAAAAGACCTGCTTCCATGACGGAGGATGAATGGGATGAGATGGATGCTAGAGCTCTGAGCGGAATTCGGTTATGTTTGGCGGACGATGTTCTGTTTAACATTGTGTCAGAGAAAACCGCCGCAGGCCTGTGGTCGAAGCTTGAGAAGCTCTACATGACGAAGTCTTTGACAAACAGAATTCTCCTGAAATGGCAGCTTTACAGTTTGTGGATGAAAGAAGGTACCTCAATTGCTGATCACCTAAATGTTTTTAATACCTTGTTGGTGCAATTAAACAGTCTAGATGTAAAATTTGATTCAGAGGATAAGGCGATAACTTTATTATGTTCTTTACCTGAATCCTGGGATCATTTTGTTACTTCCATAAGTTTTAGTACATCAGATATTCTTGAGTTTGACGATGTTGTTGGAGCCTTGTTGGCTGAGGAGACAAGGAAGAGGTCGAATGCAGACACATCTACATCAGAGGTAATGATGGCCAGAGGTCGCTCACGAGAGAGACACTCCGGGGGAAATCATAGCGACTCTCGTTCAAAGTCCAAAGGAAAGAAGCCAAAGATGAAGTGCTGGCATTGTGGCAAGGCTGGACATCTGAAAAAGGATTGTTGGAAGCGAAAGCAGGCTGATAAAGAGGGCTCTTCGACAGAAAAGAAGGAAGCCAATACCACAGATATAGGTTCAGTTTCAGGTATGAGTGATGAGGTATTGTCTGTTAATGCTTCAAAACATGATCAACATTGGTTGTTAGATTCCAGGGCATCTAACCACATGTGTATACATAAAG